>JAVHJQ010000760.1:0-17250 GCA_031306095.1 Pyricularia sp. CD86 | reverse complement strand
GCGTCGACTTTTATATAAAACGTTTGAATTATTTCAATTTTTATTTTTATGTTAAGAAATCTCACGAAATCCTATCACCATGGTTCGCTTTTCTACATACTCTCTTTTATCCTTACAATTCTTACTTGTTACCGCGAAAGTTGTTAGCCCTCCTGCCACTCTTTACGCTATAAGCAGCAAAGCATGCGCGAACACCCTACCCTTTGATAATATTACTCCAATATATTTTTTGTCTTCAAATTATATCACAGCTTATGACCTGGCTTCAATGGCCGGCCGCCTTTGTCTATGTAAGGTACAGACTACTCATATTTCCACCAAGTTTGAACCCTTGAAACGTCCCTACACATCTGAAATAACAGACTGGAAAGCGAAGTCGGTCATTGGAAAAGGCCACATTGAATGGTGCGAAGGCGTCGACAATGGGGTCAAGTACCTCCCGTCTGACGCTCGATTTGAACGTCACTTTTGATAAAAAAGAAATTCATACCGGGTTTACATTAAGGAAGCAAACCTAAAACAACCAAATCACCCACTAAAGGTCGATTTGCCCGTATCTCTCCTAGCAATCAAAGAATTTTGCTTTCCTGACACAGATTATGCCTGTCTTTTATAACTTTTCTGGATTTTACTGTTCTTTCATGTCTCTTGTATCGTACAATGGCTTTTCCTGCAACCGACAGTATTGTCCCTGGTGCCGGGCAAGACGAGCCCACAGCTCGGGTGACCCCCACATAACCGGCGAATGGGCCCCGGGCAATACGCATCTTGGCACCATTTGTATGTGGTACACAAGCCTATTTATAAGCGAATCACTCTTCATGAAATCATAACTAATTGACGGGTAAACCGGGACTGGGTTTTCCTCGCTGACCTCTCCATAGAGGTGTGGGTCTCGTCGACTTCCTTTTACGGCAAGATTGTAGGCACAGATGGAGTGTTTGCCATGTGTGTTCTGCGATTGCATGGGAAACGAAGGCCCGTGACAATCAACTCCATCAGCCTTGATGCATGGAGTAAATCAACCTCAGCCGCCGGTAAAAGCAAGGCCGGGGTCACGAAGTTTGACATGTGATATCCCTTGTGGTTTAGCAAATAGAGGTGCTGCAATTAATTACTTTCGGGTTGGATCAACGGGGAGCCGTATTTCGTCTTGTTTTCGCCGACAGTAACGTTATCAGTTGTAGCCTGGGTGGAGGGATCTGTTATTTGGTTCAGTTGCATTAGGTTTGACAACATTTCAATGAAAATAAAAGATTGCATACCAATCCTAGCCTAATCGTGTGGCACGACGCTGAACTTAGGACTGGCTGGCTACCTGTTACTTACTACAAGTAGCTGCGAATCTTTGGGACAGTTGGTGCGTGGCGGCGATGTCATGGAAATGCATAGCGTGCTTAGGCAGTGGCCTAATGCTGATGACGCAGCGATCAGCATGGTCGGGATCTTATCAAATTATCTGACATGGCATTCTTCACAAACAAGAGCCAGTAGAAGGAAGTTTTGTCAGCCTGGCTTTGGCGACCGAACAGGAGATTATGTCCTTCAGGCTGCAGATCAAATTGTACTGGTAAAAAGCTGCGGTGTTGAATGCAGACGCCGAGAAAGCCTGAGGGAGCTCGTGTACAATTTATCAGGGGAATCCCTATCCCAAAAGATCACAGATATGCCAATGAACGGCGAGCTGGAATGTTTTACCGGACCTCTGCGGAGGTAAATCTCGTCAGGTCTGGAGTGATGGATGGGAAAATATTGTCAATGAAACATTCAGATGAGCGCATTAGGACACTGAAGATTAAAATTTGATCTTTGGCCCGCAACTGCGAAATTCCCTATCGCTTTTCAGTGTCCGTCCCTTGCACCCGTGCGCTGTCCGATTCCGACCAGACCAGCTATATTTTTAGGTCATTTGAAGCCGGATTCTGGGTCATTTGTCAGCAATTTAAAAACATTTTACCTTGGCGAACTAAGACTTTATACGTTGACCTCTAAAAACATTATGGCCTCAACCTGACGTTGGCACGGCTGTGTCACACCTCAGCAGTTTCGAGCAATGCCTGGAAGCAGTCAGATCTAGTTTATCGACAGACATGCTGGCTCCAAGTTCCAACGCTCCCTTATTCTAATGGCTCTCTGCTCCCCCAGGACGTACCGGGATGCAGCCATGTCATCTTATTGTATTTTGTTGTGCTTAAAAAGCTTCTCCCTTTCTATGACAGCTTTGTGATTTTTGAGCTTCATCTCTATGAGAAGAACCCAAGTAGGATACCACTGAGAAAATCGTTCGAAAGCGAGTACAAAGAACAAGGTTTGTTGCTCTGAACATGAAGTACAGTCAGCTGCTGCCTTTCAAGCATTGTTTTGAATAGCAAACGCATCCGCCAAAGCCCCACCCTCCCCTTCCATTCCCGACAACTCCGTCCGCTGAGAATCTGATATGTCGGAATATGGCTGCTCCGGCTCATCAACGAAGCCTTCAGACCCCAAAGCCACCGCTGTAGACGCAGGGGAGTGTACGGGGGCATCCACGCCGGGAAACTTGTCGACCCCGCTGTCCAGTCCGCGACGCCAGTTTCGCACGCGGACGGCCGGGAGGGTGAAGCCGGCACCGGCGGTGGCCAAGAATGCCCATATGGTAGGCGTGCGGACGATCAGCGGAGCGGGCTCGCCTCTGCGATCAGAACCAGGAGGGAACGGCTTCAGCGACGCCGGGGCCACGATGCCCACGATCAACAACATGAACACGGCGATGAACAACGCAAGGTTCGCGATGGTCCAGGCGCGCTTGGCTTCCATGTCGCTGGCTTTTAGTGACCGGTGCGCGGTCAGCAGCTCCGCCACGAGAAGCAGGAACGCGAGGATGACGGCGTTTTGCGCCAGTGATTCTACAAAAGGCGACAGGAACACGAACCCGGCGAATGTGAATAGGCCTCGAAAAGACGCCAGCGCGAAGTAGCGGGCTACGGTGTGGTTGAGGGTGGGCCCTTGACTCCCGCCGTCCACGATTGTTGGTGAGACGGACCAGGTCGATGACTGCAGCTGGGCTGGCCAGGCCGGCGGTGCAATTGTCGGAAACATTGTTCTCCCGGACGTCATGGTGGTTGGATGATTTGATGTCGATTTTAAACTTTGTTTCGCGAGTTACTCTTTGTCGTAGAGTAGGAAGAGTGAGTGTGAATGGGGTAAAGGAGAAGAAGGGCGATCTATTAGCATTTTGAAACACCATCCTGGACCAGGCAGCCACACGTAAGCAGTGGCTGAGTGCCATACAAGGGCGCAGTCGCTCGGCTGCCAAGACGATACTTTATTGGGTGCCTAGGAGACATAGCCACTGCACCTGTGCTACAGGAGATCGAGCTGAAGCCCCTCTTTGTGGGGGCCATATCGACCAGAGGCCAACTTCAAATGTGAACAGAGCCACTATTTTATTCTAGACTAGAGCTTACCTGAGGAAAGTCAGCAACGCGACTGGATCGATAATGAATTTTGCAGCAGTCAAACGAAGTCATGCTCTGCTTCTGGTGCGAACGATTCAGCCTACATGAGCTGGCACGTCTTCCGCAACAAACCGGCACGTATTTATTGACGCACATCCGTCAGGGCGCCAAGGCCGGATGCTCTTTCTGCGCTTTGCTGGTGCAGTCTGTTGACAAACACCAACGGCACTATGAATCAGAGGGGCGAATGCGAATACATATCCAAGCCACCTCCACCCGGATTGTGAACATAGCAGCTGTCCGAGAACCGATGCAGATGGCGCCCTCTACATTGATGGGTTGCGAGCTTTCCTTGCGCCACATGGGTACTTGGCAGATGGCGTAAAGCCGGTTGACGGCTCGCTGGCAACCTTTAACGTCTCGGCCGACCGGGACAGCGTCGCAGGGAAGAGCGGGGCGGTGTCTGGCCGCTACATCGGCCACGACCCGCAGTCGACCGATTTCGCGCACGAGGTCCGCATGTGGCTGGCTGACTGCATACGAGCCCACGAACGGTGCCGACGTTCCCTTTCCGGCGCCCTTTTACCCTCCGCTCATCACAGTCCTCTCCCAACACGATGCGTAGACGTGGGCACCAATGCCAACCAGCCTTTGCGCTTGGTCAATACGGCGGGGGAGATGGGCACATATGCGACACTCAGCCACCGCTGGAACGCGCAGACGAAACCGACCCAGACCACAGCCCTCAACTACGAAGCTAGGATGATGGGGTTCTCCGCCTCGCACCTCTCCAAGACGTTTCGTGACGCCGTGGACCTCGTACGCCGTCTCGAAATCCGCTACCTGTGGATCGACTCACTGTGCATCATCCAGGGTGAAGGATCTGACGACTGGGCTTTCGAGGCCGGCCGAATGGCGGGCTACTACCAGGGCTCAATGTTGACGCTGGCCGCGGCGTCCGACTCTCAGGAGATCGATGGGCTCTTTTGCTCTTCGCCAAACCAGACGCCAAGCCCGTGGTTTGAGAGGCGCTTGGCACGTCTGAACTTCCTCGACAGTGCGGGCTGCCCCCGAGGCTACTTTTACGTATTCCCTGCAAAACCCGTGGCGCCGAGCTACGAAGCCGACATTCGCCGCAGCGCGCTGATGCGCCGCGGCTGGGTATTCCAGGAGTGGCTGCTTAGCCGCCGCATCGTGTACTTTTCAGGATCGGGCGGCGTCTACCTTGAATGTCAGACCGACTTGCCACGCAACTCGTACGGCGAGCGCCTAGTATTACCAGGTGGTGACCAGCTTGCGCACGGTGAGTTTTCTCTCAAGAGACTTGTGGATTTTTCGACGGCTGAGGAGAAGCCCGAGCGCCTCTGGTGGGACCTCGTCGAGATGTACTCAGCTCTCGAGCTCAGCTTCCCGGCCAAGGATCGCCTGCTTGCACTCTCTGGTGTGCTGGCAGAGTTTTCGCTGGCGCAAAGAGCTCGGTCTCCTGCGCCCTCCCCTGAACTGTACGTATCCGGTTTGTGGCTCAGCGACCTGCACCGGGGCTTGCTGTGGCATCAACTTCACCGACCCTATATGGAAGCAGCCGCCACCGCGAGGGTGGCCAACATGCCTTCATGGTCTTGGACGTCATTCCAGGGCCCTGTGACGTGGAATATATTCAAGCGTTCGCAGACGTTGACTCACACCTGCGAGGTTATGGAGATGGGCACGGCAGACGGGAATACATTTACGATCAGGCCGGAAGACCTTGATACGTACGCTGAGACCGAGGCTGTCATTACTCGCATTCGTCTGTGCTGCAAATTGATACCTGTCACGGCCTGGGAGCCGTATACATCCCATGAGCTCGATGATCTCCCAGTGCCGATACCGGTTGCGGCAGACGACCATGCCAATGCCACTGGCAGCAGTGGTGCCGACCTGTTTCGAAAGATAGAGCTGGTTTCGCCCACTGTTGGCAATAGCACAAAGACTCGTCAGGTATGCGGCTGGGCCAGCTTTGAAGACGCCGATTTTCAGGACCAGCGCGACTTTGCGGATGGCGGCGAGACATTCGCCCTGCACGTGCTGACCTCCCGAGCCAGCAACGGGTGGATGGAGCGCGGGCTGTTCCTGGGGTGGAAGCCGGCGCACTACGGCATCTTTGTCCGTCGCGTTGATAGCGGTAGATTCGGGGGAACTCGTTACCGCCGGATTGGCATGGGCGCCCTCTGGGGAGAAGGGGCGACTACTATGCTGGGCAAGACCCAGTTGCAGAACGTATGCCTCGTTTGAGCTGGACTTTTGTCTAGTCTGGTGCACGATAGGAGCTTTGTTGCATCAGTGAGTGCAGATAATATCAGATAAGTAATGGGAATACATGCTCGGCAGTGAACAGGCCGTGGTTGAAGCTGGTATTGTTCACTGTTAATGGTGCCTACCTACCTACTCCAATATGAGCAGCATCCATCCGATATTCGCCAACAAGCCTGCGGTGTACTGTCTGCCTCTTGACTCAGATAGACTTTAAGAGAGTTAGAGAGCTACGTTTTATTTTTCCACCCTGATTGTTGGCCGCCAGCTTGGCCTGTCCAACTGGAGAGACCATGGGGAATTTTCAAACTTAAGATTCTTCAAAATACTCAGGGAGTTTTCTACTCATCGAGAAGTGAAGTTTGGACACTTCCTTCAAAGAAAGCCAAGGTTATAAGAGGAGCACATATTCGCAGCTTGGACAAAACGGCGAATAGCTGCTCTATTGCATATGCCCAGCTCGCTAATCCATAATCCCCCAGATTTAAGACTCAAGCGCTTAGCCACTGCATCAGAGCTTGCTCTTGCCTTGGAAGACTAAGCTCCCAATTAAGCCTCTCTGGTTTCAGTCTATTGCACTGAAAAAAAAAGATTCATTATTACATTCCGGGCACGTCAAGCTGGCTTTGCTGACAGAGATCCACAAATTCATACTACGGTGTCTCATGCTCATGCTGGTAAAAACTATTTTTCTTGTTGCTGGACCCTTGTTTTCGGTTATTAATAAACATAACTTCGGCGTCCCCGATTGGGTAAAAATTTGACATTAGTCGATTCCCCTACATACCAAGCTATTTAGAGTTAAGACCTCTAAGGTGAATCTCCTTCGACACCCTTAATAGACGCAGTGAATCTCATCATTTTATTCCGTCGTTTACGTTACCTATTGTACCACTTACAAAATGCACTATCTTGTCTTTACCAGCTTCATGTACGCCGGTCTCGCCGTCCCTGCCTGGGCCACCTTATATCACAGGGATCTCGTCTCAACCCCAATGACGACCACACCCGATTATCGCGTAAGTCCTAGAGCTTCTGATTGTTTTCTTTTGTTCGGGGGTTTACTTCTTTTGTGGCCTTGAACGCATGAAATCATGTAACCCGCATAACTCAGCGTCCTTTTCACGCTTAAAGCTAATCAACGAAACAAAATCTTGAACCTCGACCAAATCGCTATTTAGATCACTAGCAAAGAAGTAGCCGCTCATGGCATCTCACATGTATACAAACGAGCTTCTGTCGGCACTACCTGCAATGAAAACCAGAGAGCATCAATAATAAGAGCTATGTATAGCTAAATAGACAGCACCGAACTTGAAACAATATTCTCTACATTCATTGATCAAGCTAAAATTTTCTCCCAGTTGCATGGAACTCGCTCAACTCGCTTACTATGCAGCTGCGGAACAAGGTGCAAATGGTGCCAAGAGGCGTGAGTATTTCAGAACCGACAAAACCTAAAGATATTGCAGTCATCCAAGAGGTTTACGGGAAGGTTTATGAGGCTTGCGATCCTTCAAAAAGGCCCGAAATTGATATTCACTGTTACGACTTTGCAAAGGGGTGTACCGACAAGAACGGCAACCCTGAAGGTTACAGCTATGCGATAAAAGACCAAAACAGACTCGTGGTTTGTCCTACTTTCTTTGACTTACCAGTCAGCGGTGATGGGTCTGATAAGACGATATGGGAGCTCCAGGATCTCCTTGTACACGAGACTACGCACCTAGCGTCTGGTAAGTCACTCTGTCGTGGATTACAAATCTTCCTTATTTCTGTCTAGTCGGCTTTCGAAGTACTTACCGATTCCCGGCAATTTCGACTTCGTGAACGATAGTCAAACGTACAAATGACTACGGCATATATGAATATAAGGATTTCAGGAAGAGTCAATAATCTGACGCCGTGGTTAAAGCTTTACGAGTAATAACGTTCCAACATCGACTACAGGCTATCGAAGAAGGAAAGGCTGAACCACGCCAACATCTACGCCCATTTTGCTCATTGTGTTAGGGCAGGATGCTAAAAGACCTAATCGCCAAGGCCGCCCACCGATGTGGCAGAGTTTGATAGTCGAGTGGTGGAACGAGGCCAAGAAGTAACTGACCAAGCCGAAAAAGAATATCACTCAGTCGGAACCGGGCCATTCGGCTATAGATGACCACTTGAGGTGGCGACTAAGCGTTTGGTGTCTTGGGATAGAGACGTTGCAGATTCGCCGAGAAGCATTTCTACTGCAACAAATTATCGACAACACGTACCAACAGCAAGGGCATGATGTAAAGTTTCCCGGCTTACCGGGCTACCAAGGAAACCAACAGAGGAAATTGTGTTGAATAATAACCATGATAGTTAGAAATTTCATTTTTTGGCAAAGTTGATGACATGTAAGTTGCTATGACGAACGATTTCAAGAGTGTTAGTCTATCACACCCACCATTGTCAATCCCACCCTGTTCAGCAGCCATTCCGCGCATTTTCTCAGAACCAGGAGCAGCCACATTTGCATTATGGCAGCATAACTTTCAGGAAAAGGATGTTGCGCCCTGGGGCAAGGCCATGCGACCTGTGGTAATAATCGACACTATGGGCACCACTGTCTGACGGCGGGAACACCGGACCCGGGATCCGTGACCTTGAGTTGGGCATCGCATAAACCTCCAAATCACAGTCCCTGAATGCGTGGATTAATGAGCCAGTTATGGGAGTGCAAAGGGGCACAAGACGTGTCAGATGCGCCATATAAGGATGCTAAGAGGCATCATTGATCGCCACGAGTAAACCTGCCCTTGGCATCTCACCCAGAAAAATCAACTGACATTAGAAAGCACCTGACTGATGGTAGGCCATCGTCTACACATTAATATCGCATTTTTAGTTTTTCCCCTTGGTCTGCATTTTCTTCAAACATGACGGAGTTACAGCGACTCCTTTTCCTCGGAGTCAGTCATATCTCAGCTTTCCTTCTCCTCACTAGCATGTCAATTATTTATTTCTTTGCCCGATATGTATCCCATATTTGATGCATGCGGGTACTACGAATCATGTTAGCCATCCCGCTCATTCATTTCGGACAGAAACAAATAAGCGTACTCACATCTGCCCTGTCGTGAACCTGGCCATGCACGGATCGGTCGAGTAGCTCATGTAATTGTCGTTCGGATCCGGAGCGTCGGTCCCGTTGGGCCCGAGCGAGTCGATGCAGGTGTTGTAGGCCCGGTCGCAAAACGAAAACCCTCCCGCCGGAGCACGCGCCGGCGGGGTGTCCTCGACCAGGTCCTGATCGGCACACCCGCCCTGGAAGGTGTGGTACAGGCCCACCCAGTGACCGACCTCGTGGGTCACGGTCTTGCCCTCGTTGATGAGCGGGTCCGGCCCGCCGGGCATGGTGCTGGGGTCGATGATGGCGCCGTCGAAAATGCGAAAGTCGTCGAGCTCCCCTTGCTGGTCGATCAGGACGGCGACTCCGGCGGCCGGTAGGCCGACGTTGAAGTAGAGGTTGAGCACCCTCAGGTCGTCGCCGCCCTTGCGGAGCTGTCGCTTCCAGTTCACCTCCCACTGCGACACCTCGGGGAAGTAGTTGTTCCAGTCGGAAGGGAACTGCGTCCAAGAGACGTTGACGGTGCGCGTCGTCTCGTTGCGGATCCAGTCGAACTGGAATCCCGTGCCCGCGTAGGTGGTGTTTAGAAGGCGCATCTGCGCGTCCAGTGTTTCTTGCTGGAAGACGAGGGAAATATGTCAGTTGGTTGCCTGTTGTTCAAGGAGGAAAAATCACTGAAGGAGGGTGTGAAGGTGGGCGACTCACAGTGACCCATCCACCTGCCACAGTCTTGTCGCGTGCAATGATGTGCACGTACGTTTTGACGACGATGGTCTCGGCAGTGGGAACGTAGTCTCGCAGCGGTCTTCCGCCTCTTCTCTGGGGGAGATTGTCCTCTACTAAACATCGCGGCTTGTCAATTGCCCGTGACATAAGGGGCAGGTGTGCGCCGAGTGTGGCCGACACCAGGAGGCCGAGGCCAGCCAGGATGGTTGATCTGAGATGCATAGCTGAACCGAGGATTCCCAACAGCGAAAAGAAAGGTAAAGGATTGGGTAAGACTGCAGAATGCACGAGTTGGATGGCGACACACGAGTTTTATACGAAGCTAGCCTGCTCGTCGAGGCACGTACTTTCGGTGCGGACCAGTTCCAGAATGCATTGGGCGGGTAGTTCCAACGTGCGCTGTCATAGATGATCCTTCAGGCCCGATGTCAGCTCATCGATATGGAACCCGTTTACCTAAAAGAAAATGGGTTGCATAATCAAAGGCTGTCTGCCCCCTGCCAGCGACAAGACAACCCAGAAAAACATAAGCCTCCTTCTGCATCGGGAGCTTCAATCTGCTCGTTTCTGCACAGCTGGTCAGTAACTGATTCTAGGCCGTGTGAGGCTGCGGGGGAAAATTGATCGAGTTGGTTCCGTTGGAGGGGCGGGATGTCAATAGAATGGGATATAAAAAGAAAAAGGTCGCATGGTGTGGGTATGCGGCGTGTTCAGCTGCGGTCTGACCCGCGCCGCTGTTAGGGTCCTTGTGGTTGGAAATATTGATTTCCGGTCGTTACTAAGAAGTAAATAAAGTGTGTTAAGAGCCAAAAGATGGTTGTCTCAACGGTGGGAGGTAGGGTTGCAGTGCAGCAGATGGCTTCGCTTGCCACTTGGCATCTGACCCGGGGAGACAGGGTAGCAAATTAATTGATGACTAGGATGTGTGGGATGATGTGCTTGATTTTACGATAAAAGGATTGCTACTGTTCAGTTTTGGTGGATGAGTATGGACACGAGATTCATTTGAAATCCCGCCTTCGGAGTTATCAGGGATCTTGTATTTTTTTGCTGCAGGTGTAAGCACACAACGGCACACCATCTCGTACCCCAACCACCTCTAGCTTCTTTTTTTTTTCTCCGTTTCTTCTCTTTCCTCCACGACATATGAGACCCTTGTCTAACCCGTTCGCACAATTTTGCTTTCGTCACACCACGTCACACTGCTGATTCGTCGCTATCCGTCAAATAAGCAAATACGAGATTTTACGCCCTCTACAACGGTTCCCTTGGCTTTTCCACAATCACGTAATCATCTTGCCCATCATCCAAAACCGCCGTGGCTTTTTCTACTCTGTTATTTCTGCACTTGTCCTTGCACTCGCGCGAGTGCCTTTTTGTCATGCTTGGGTGATGATCGCTCCCCAGCGGTCGGAAGATGCCCGCTCTCGTACCAAACGGCTCTTGATCGTCGTCGCTCTCGTCGCCATCGTTATGTCGCTGCTGCTGCTGCTCCTGAAGCTGCTGCTGGACAACGAAAAAGCCGCCCATGGCGTCGCAGTCGAGCATATTCGAGTGTGCATCCACGTGGGTCAGACTTATTGTCGATGCGTAGCTGCTGAAGCTCCCCCTCGTTCTGAGGCTGGCTTGCGACGGCCGTCCGTGCAGCTGCGGCTGCACTTCCAATGCTGGCTCAATCGACGACTCTAGTATCGTTTGGTGGTGCTCCGGGGCTGAATTTGTAGCACTTGTGTTTGGATCCTCCAGCGCTGCCATCTCCGGCTGGACAGTCGAAGGCTTTTGGTTCTCTCGACCTTGATGCAGCCTGTTGTCGCTCCAAATATTCTTGGTTCTATGTGACTGACGCCCTACGCTGTCTACCAGCGAGGTCTTGGGCCAGGTCGGCCAGATACTTGCTACAGGTTCAGGCCGGGCAGCTTCTCCCAACGACGCGCCATGTACTGTTCTCCTCCACCGAGCAGGGACACCCGCGCTACGCACTGTAGGAGACTGGACTTTGGTTGCCTCTCCATCGCCAATTCCATTCTGGCCCGGGCCAAGCGCGAAACCCCACTCTGCCTCTCGGCGCCTGGCATCTTGTCGCGGCCCGTCGTTCAGGGCTTCCTCGAAGGCTCGGTCATGGCGACGACGGAGTACCTCTTCCGCCACCAAGGCGGACGGCGAGAGAAATCGAGAGAGGCAGAGAGCCTCGGTGAGGCTGTTTCCGTCTCGCGCCGATTTTATGGCCTCTTGGATGGATACGAGGCGATTCCGGCCCAACGCATCGCGATAGATTAGTTGTTGGGGAACCCCTGGGACGGAGCCAAGTACACCCGCTTGGAAATAGCCGTCTTTGTTGGTGACATCTCCTTCAGAAACATGGGCTTGTCTCTTTGACGGTTGATACCCGGCCTTCCCGGTATCTCTCTCCTGTTCTGCTGGCATTTGGGCTCTCGAACCTGCAAGCGCTGATTGGTATTTACGTTTATTCTTGCGGACAAGTATCAGTAGCAACTTTTCAGTTCTGTCAAGGAATCGGTTTGTTTTTTGAAGCATTCTTATAGTGAAAGTTTGCATCACTTATTTGCTCACGATTTTTGTGATTCAGGGGATGCTAAACCCGTGTAAATTGTTTGGGCACAGTCACAGCTCAATGTTGGACAGCACCTGTTGGCTGTTCTCAAGCAACATACTCATCGATGAGTTTTTTGCACCACCCATCCCTCGTAACACCACCGCATTCATCTAATTCCTGGTAACTGACCCAAAGACAGACAACAATCGAGTCGTGAATCCCATCCGAAATACAAACACAACGAACCAAGTAGCCTGGTAGCCACCTGCTGTTGTCACTCATCGTACCATGTGTTTGTCCATAATCTCCCTCAACTTCTCCAGATCAATGGCCTCGACCCTGTGCCCCTCGAACCCCGTCATCGTCTCAGCCATGCAAAGCGCATTGTAAATGGCCTCCTGCGTGGCATCCGCCGCGGCCTCAAACAGCGCGTTGATGGTGTTGTCGTCGATGCTGCTGCCCGGGATCTCCTGCGCGGGATGTCCCCCCTCAGTCTGCACCACCACCGAGGTACCCGTCGAGAAGGCCAGAAAAATATCCCCGGACAGGTTGTGCCCATAGCCTCCTACCCTCGCCAGACCCGCCGTCGCCCGCTTCGCCAGCCTCTGGCACTGCAGCGGGTTGAGCGGCGCATCGGTGGCGATGATGACGATGATGCTGCCGTCCTTGTCGTCTTTGGTCTTGGAGTAGGCCTCATCTGCCGCTGCGGCTGCCTCGTCGGCCTTGCGCTGCTCCATCATGATGCGTCCGACGGGCACACCGGCAAAGTGCAGGTGGTGTATCTTGCCGTAGTTGGACTGCACGAGCGCCGCGACCGTCCATGACGTCTCTTCGATCTGGCCGCTGCTGGAGGCTGAGAGCTTGACGCCCGGAACGAGACGAGAGCTTGAGCCTGTGCCGCCCTTGAAGCCCTGGCACAACATCCCCGTGCCCCCGCCCACGTTTCCCTCAGGTACCGGGTCGGAGGATGCATTCTTGATGGATTGTACAATGTGCTCGGGCTTGACGGCGAACTGGTAGAGGTCGTTCATGTAGCCGTCGAACGTCTCGGCCACGACGGGCAACATGAACCAGCTAGTCTTGTGTGCCCTGTTGTGCTCGACCGCATAGTCGAGGACGCCGCGGTAGGCGTCGCCCACGGAGAAGGAGTTGGTGATGATGATCGGGCTGGCCAGGAGACCAGTCTCTTCCAGCCAGTGGCTTCCGGTCATCTCACCCGATCCGTTGAAGCGGAAGATGCCAGCATGACAGGCATCCTGAAACCAGTTCTTGCGGGGGAGGATTGTGGTGGCGCCCGTGTTGACCTGGCCGTCGGCGGAACGGATGGTCTCGGTGTGCACAAGCACCCCGGGGACGTCGGTGAGACTGTTCATGGGGCCTGGTGGCCAGAAGCCGAGGTGGATACCGGGTACGGCATCTCTAACCCGACAACGGGGCTGTTTGTCGGAGGAGGCAGGAGTTGTCATAATCTCGCCAATGGTCACTTCTGAGTTCTGTATTCCAAGGACAGCGGAATTGATAAAGTCAACTCGGAAATAAAACGCCCGACGAGAAAGCTTGGTCCGGTCATCCTC
This sequence comes from Pyricularia sp. CD86, assembly GCA_031306095.1. Classification (NCBI taxonomy): domain Eukaryota; kingdom Fungi; phylum Ascomycota; class Sordariomycetes; order Magnaporthales; family Pyriculariaceae; genus Pyricularia; species Pyricularia sp. CD86. Next base: position 3,567 of record JAVHJQ010000760.1, on the reverse strand, counting down.
AAATCGGCAACTAAATACCTTTTGTCCCGATGTGATTCATAATTTACGGTGCTTACTCCCTCCAACGAATCTCTGAGCCACGATGGCTCATTTGGTCGAAAATACCGCAACCAATTTCCGAGTGCGGAAGGCGGAGTACTACCATAAAGCCACGTTACTCTCATCGCAATCTTCCCCGCCTCATGACAGCGGAATACACCACCTCTTTACATCTTCTATCAAAAGGCTCAATGGTCTAGAGGTATGATTCCCGCTTTGGGTAGTAGTGTAAAATCACTCTATTTATCTGCGGGAGGTCCCGGGTTCAATCCCCGGTTGAGCCCGATCAACCTGGTCATCGTCCGCATCTGGTGGCGGTGAAGTCTGAATCTGCTACCTCCCGGTGGCACCGCCTGGTAATCTCCGTTTTGCTGACGGCCCAAGCATTTTTGCACTCCCTCATCGAGCTGATGAAAAACTATAGGGGTTTTTTTTCTGTTTGGGAAACGGATATGCGCATTCGTATCCCTTTTTGCACCTCCGGAGCCGGGAGGAAGGGGTGCTTACAATACGGATAATGCAACTTTTGTTTTTCTAGCAGGGGCCGGGACAAAACTTAGAACTAACGATATTGGATATCGGACCACTTATTTCGACTTAATAATGAGCGAAACGAATGAGCAGGATATGACTGTATCGATGTTATTAACTCCTTTTCGGCCTGTTTAAGTCCCGTTTTCTTTTGTTTCCATCCCTACAAATACCATATATCATAACAGGTTTATGGTTCGCTTCTGTTTCCTATGAATAAATTGAGGAGGGTATTGCAGCCCTTTGAGGCCGTGGACGGAATTGTCTACATTGGGGTTTGTTCAGCGGAGCCAAGGAGTGCGTGGTGATTGAAGCGATTCAAGTCTGTGTTCAAATGTGGAGTTGCTCGGCCTCACATTGGCCGAGTTTAAAACCTAATCTGCGCAAAGTCGAAACTCGACTGGACGAGAGCTCTAGCGTCGATTTTAACAAGTGGAAATGAAGTTATTCGGAAGGAGCTTCCTGAGGTAAGTACTCACCACGCCATTCACGCTCCGCTGACGCCTTCCGAGGTAGTGAGACTGTCACGGTCGGGTGTTTTATTTTTACGACGGAATCGGTATGTCCCTGGAAAGGTTATCTGTAGTGGGGGACACTCGACTGCTGTATCGATTGATAAGATTGGAAAGCGGGAGAAAAAAAATCATCATCATTTTCTTCTTCTTCTGTCAGTACCAAGTGTTGTCAGCCTAAAAGTTCACTCAAGTATATGCGCAATTGACGTTTGTTGTGTGGTGTTTGACGCTTTGTTTGTGCGGGGGTGTTCCCTTAAAAAAGACCGATTGCCTATGGGGTTAAAGGTCGATTGGTTGTGGTGAAGACAGGGCATCCATGAGTTTTTTGACTTCATTACAGCCCATCTGCGGGCAACTTCAAGTACCTGCCGCATGGTAGCTTTAATTTTGGCAAAAGACATGTTAGCAAGATCGGGAACAGCCACACGGCCCACAGCGCTGCGCTAACTGTTCAGGGGTGGTGACTTTTACCCCTACCACAGTAGTAGTCTGTTTCCCTGATCGCTGACCAATGTGGTAACTTCTAACTTTATTATTTCTTAGTTGCTACGTCTTACTTATGTGCCTTGCATTTCGCTCGGGCCATGATTCGCTCATCTTATTCATCCCCCTATAGCTTACCCTGCGCCATCAACTTTGTCATCCGCGCCACTTCCTCGGGGTTTGAACTGTCAAACGGCTCCTCGCCCTTGCCTAACCGCTTTATCTGGATCGAAGCCACGGTCAACTGCAGCACGAACTCGTCCTCACCCATGGCATATTTAATGATACTAGGCACCTTGCCCGAGATGATATCCTTGGCGAGGTCAGGCTCCTGACACGCCGCCCGCCCGATACCAATTCCATCAACGCCCTGCAGAGCGTCGACCATGGCCGCCACCGTCTTGAATCCACCTGTGGTGTAGACCACCATGTTCTTGACGGCCTTGCGGATGACCTCTGCAAACTCGATAAAGTAGTTCTCCCGCTTGCGGCTAGACTCCTTGCGGTGCGAGAAGCCAAGACTCTCGTAGGTACCGCCGCTAGTCTCAACAAAGTCCATGCCGGCCGCCTCGAGAGCTTCGCACAGTTGCACGGCCTCCTCGGGCTTGAAGCCCTTCTCTTGGAACTCGACGCTGTTGATCTTGATGCCCAGGATGAAGTTCTTGCTCGTCCGCCTGCGGACCTCGGCCGTCACCTCGAGGATCAACCGCATCCTGTTCTCAAGACTGCCGCCGTACTCATCTGTGCGGTGGTTCGTGGTCTCGGACAGGAACTGCGCCAGCAGGTACCCATGCGCGGCGTGAAGCTCGACGCCGTCGAAGCCCGCCTTCTCGAGGTACTCGGCCGTGTGGCCAAAGCCCTCAATCACCTTCTTGATGTCTTCCTTGGTCGCCGGCCTGGGCACGCCAAACTTGGACCCAAACATCTCCTGCTCGAGCTGCACGTCGCTGGCGCTGATGGGGTGCTGCTGGACGCTGCCGCGCGCCTGCCTGCCCGGGTGACCGACCTGGGCCACGATCAGGCTGCCGTGCTCCTTTGCGGCGGCGGCGAGCTTGGAGAACATTTCGAAGCGCTCGCCCGACGGCTCCGCGCCGGGAGGCACCACCATGTTGTTGGGCGACTCGAGGTGCTCCGGGTCGATCATGACGTTGCCCGTCTGTAGCTGGCCCCACTCGCCCTGTCCCCAGCGCCGGTACAGCTGCACCAGCTCCTCCGTCGGGATGCCGCGCTTGGAGAGGTCCGTCTCGTGAAACGTCGCGAGGTTCTCCGACATGGCGGCATTGAGGAAGCGGTTGGGCGCCGACCGCCCCGACACAGGGTACTTGAGCGGCGCGCCAAGGGGTGAGGGGTCGACCGGGGCCGCTTCGAAGCGTGGTGGAGACATCTTTGTAGTTTTTTGGGGGGGTTTTTTTGGCTTGGGTTTATTTTTATCTTATTGCTTGCGGGAATTGGCTTGGCGCGATGCTTGTCCAAGGCTTATAAGAACTGATGAGTAAAGAAGCAGAGAAAGACGGTATACAATGGATCTTGTTCCATTTCCAGTCCGGACCAAAGAGTCAGTTCCATTTATATTTATGCTTCAAACCTGTTTCGCCACCTGCATGTTTGCTCCGGCCAAGCGATTTTTCTCCTCTGGGTCCAAAAAGAGACGTACTCCGCAAGCCAGGGTACGAATCAGGGTTGGTAAAACGACTTGGCCCTAGCCACCAAAATTCTGACATGACTTACTTGACTTGACTAACTAAGGTAGCGAAGAAAATGACTTGATTGGTCAATTTTTAGTCAGTCCTTAAATAATGGTAAATAACTATTTAAATGAAACAAATAGGATGTAGTTATTTCACAACAAGATTTCAGTAAATTACAACCAGGTGGATACCGTTACAGTGTGTTTTTCTTTACTGTATAAAACACCCAACAAAGCCACGTGTCTTAGCTGTACAATGGTATCAATCAGGGATTCACGTGATAAACGCAGGCCCAATACCCAGTATAAGTA
>JAVHJQ010000752.1:0-21478 GCA_031306095.1 Pyricularia sp. CD86 | reverse complement strand
CATACAAAAGCCCGAGGGTGAGGCTAGGGTCGATTTGTGTTGTTTCTTTGTGTTGAGGGGGTGAATTTGGAGCAGAGGACTGACTAACCTGCAGATAAACCTGGTGACCTCCCTCGTTCTGGTGTATCCTCCTTGTTGCCACTCTCAAACATCGCCCGCAGACCAGAAACTGACCCTATTTTGCTCATGTTCACGACTGCCGACACAGCGGTTTATAAGGAGCGATCTGTATTTGTCGGCTACTCAGGGGGGACTTGGAGCTGAGTTTGTCAAAAGACCAGGGCCTGGCACTGTCCGAGAATGTCAACCGAATCAGAGGCGACTTTGGCGCACCGTCGGGAGTTGGAGAAGCAAAGCAAACAAGGCCGCTCAACTCCTTACGCGCGTAAGATTCCGGCTCTTTAATTAAGTAGGTAGGTAGACGGAGGTACCTGGCAACCCTAGGTGTGTTGCAGCTAAGGTCTTGGGGGGAAAAGGCAAGAGTTGCTACGTAGCGGCAATAATGGTCGTCGATGCTGAAGAATATAAGAGGGGAAACAAGGCGCAAACAAAATTAAAATAAGAGGCTTCGGTCATGTACGAAAGCGGTAAAGAAGACCTCGTGTGATTAGAAAGAAAACAATTGGCACCCGAGGAAAGAAATCGTCAAGGTCGATCGTTCGTTGGGAGTTTGCTTGTCGACTCTGGTACAGGAAGACCTGATGGTGGGGAGGCTCATCCGGCTTATGATTGGTAGACGAAAGGTAAGGTGTGTCTTTTTAAGGCTAAGCCAAATGACAGCTTCTGGGTTGTGGATTCAGGGGTTTACCAAGGAGGTATACGTAAAGCTTCGAAATCACAGAGTTGGCCAGAAGAGGCCAAATATGTGTTTTTAATCGGTGACGCCTTGGCAATGGATAGTCGCATCAAATCTATATAAATACTTCATGGTGCATGATCTAATACATCAGAAAAAAAAGCCTTTGATTTTGTTCACCTTTAGGGCAGAAAACATTTGCCTCAAGACATCGATTGTTCCGTCAACATGAGCTCTGACAAGTTGACAAGGGGTCTGGGCCGAAGGCCCACCAAGATTGTGCAGGGATCTACACTTTAGGTGTTGTCTCACATTACCTACCCAGTCAACCAGTAGCTCTTATGAGATCTTAACACAATCGTATTATTGTCTGTCACGCACGGCTGACAAACTAAAGTTCAGATGAAGCCTACTGTTTGAAAAAGAATATCGCCACGGCTCAACATCCGAAAGGTCGAGAAAGATGAAAAATGGGAAGCTGCCGAATATTTGTCCTAGCCTGAGTGAGGTACGGAGCTTCCTCTTCGGTGGATCATGGTTTTACTTCATCCATTGAACCACAGGTTTTCTTTGGTTTCACAGGCAACGCGACTGCCTGTTTATTTGCGACTCGGCGGGCCTGCGAAAAGGTGCCCCTTTTTTTCATACATCGTAGCTTGTGTGCCTAGGCTGCGTGGCTGGACAAACACTTTTATTAAGTGTCTCCGTCATTTCGGGCATGCTTATGAATGCAATCGCAGCATTTTTGTAAAAGACAAACTGCATTGGAATCTATGAAGCAAAGTCAAAACTGAAAACAAAGCAAGGCAGATGAATACCAAGACAGATGAATACCTACCTATATTTGTTGAGTTCTTTGTGACTTTACCGGTAGATCAGAGCCTCAAATGGGTGGGGATGCCCGCTCCTTCAGCGGTAGCCACTGCAGCTGGGGTAATTGCGCTAACGTGGAACTCCGATCCCGGCCGCGTGTTCTCCACTTTAACTCCAAAAAAAAGTTTGTACATTTATGATTGTTTGTTAAGAAAGCAACTTCAATCACGCACATTGTCATCAGACATCAAAGGCGCCTGTACGAGATCCCCAGTCTCGTTACCTCGGTAAAAATGGCAACAGCTCGTGCTCTCAGAATTGGGCTGTAAGTAGCCTTTTTAAAATGACTAGCTCTGGTCTAACGCCGTGCTGAGTGGAGCACGCGTACCGTGCAAGCCCGCGAAACCCGCGATTCCACCCCCGGGGGTCACTTGTGGTGGCTTCCTTTTAAGGACTGTTTTTCTGACCATTCCTAGCATAGCCGGTGATGGCATAGGCAAAGATGTCGTCCCGGCCGGGCGTCGCGTTCTCGAAGCCCTGCCGGCGTCACTCGGCCTGAAGTTTTCCTTTGTCGATCTGCAAGCTGGCTTCCAGACGTTTGAAGAGACGGGAACCGCCCTCCCTGACCGCACCGTGGAGACCCTCGAGGGCGAGTGCGACGGAGCCCTCTTCGGTGCCGTCAGCTCCCCGACCAAGCCCGTCAAGGGATACAGCTCGCCCATTGTCGGCCTCCGCAAGAAGCTCGACCTTTACGCCAACGTCCGGCCGGTCAAGACGGTGGTGTCAGCCCCGCGGCCCATCGACATGGTGATTGTCCGCGAGAACACCGAGGACTTGTACGTCAAGGACGAGCGCACCTTTGACGCCCCCGACGGCTCCGGCCCCGTAGCCGAGGCCATCAAGCGCATCTCGTACCGTGCGTCGCACCGTATCGCGTCTATGGCCGGAGAGATCGCCCTGCGGAGGCAGAAGATTCGCGCCGCCGGCGCGCCCAGCATCCACTCGTCGCCGCTCGTGACCATCACCCACAAGTCCAACGTCCTGTCCCAGACCGACGGTCTCTTCCGCTCGACGGCCAAGGAGGCCCTGGCCGACCCCAAGTTCGCCGGCTCCGTCGCCGTCGAGGAGCAGATCGTCGACAGCATGGTCTACAAGCTGTTCCGCCAGCCCGAGGACTACGACGTCATTGTCGCCCCCAACCTGTACGGTGACATTCTGTCTGATGGCGCCGCCGCTCTCGTCGGCTCCTTGGGGCTGGTCCCTAGCGCCAACGTCGGCGACGGCTTCGTCATGGGTGAGCCCTGCCACGGCAGCGCCCCTGACATCATGGGCAAGAACATTGCCAACCCCATCGCCACCCTGCGCAGCGCTGCTCTGATGCTCGAGTTCTTGAACGAGGAGGAGGCTGCAGCCAAGATCTACGCTGCTGTGGACGCCAACTTGGTCGAGGGCAAGGTCTTGAGCCCCGACTTGGGCGGCAAGGCCACCACCGACCAGGTTCTTGAGGACATTCTGAGGATGTTGTAATTGGTCTCATGAATTTTTTTTTTCTTTCTTTCTCTGGAGTAAATTAAAATCGGTGTTGTGGAGTCACTGTACGATTGGATAGAACAAGTACTACTACACAGAAAGGCGTGAAAAAAAATTTGCTCCATAAAGCTACTTGAAGATGTATGTGTTAACATACGCGCTTTTCGACAGGTCGAGATCATCCACATGATATTGTTACATATTCCCGGTCTAGTTTGCTCTATTGTACATATGTTTTGTTTGTACATTTCTATCAAGGCATTGTGCCCTTCTAGTATAAATGAGTTCATCTCAGCCAGGAGTGCCTCCGTGCTCAGAATCACTGTTTTATTTTGTTCGTTTAGAGTCAAGTTCCTTTTGGTACTTGGCGACAAGCTCCTTCCTGCAAAGCGAGAGAAATGAGGTCAGTATAGCGCAAAGATCAACGAGACGCCATGATTAAACTTACTGGAGGTGGGGAGGCGCCGCTGCGTAGTGGCTAAACTCCATGTTAAACTCGCCCTTACCCTGGGTGGCGGCGCGGAGGTGCGACGAAAAGCCGAACATGGCGTTCAGAGAGCAGTCGGCAATGAGGGTGAAGTCATCGGGACCAATCTCGGTGTCGACGACAGTGCCGCGCTTGTTCATCAGCATGAGCACGGAACCCTGGAACTCGTTGGGCGCAGTGATCGTAGTCTTCATGAGCGGCTCCAGGACCTGGCCGCCAGCGTCAACGAACGCCTTACGGAAAGCCATCTGGGTGGCCAGGTTGAAGGCATAATCGGAAGAATCGGTAACGTGAGTAGCACCATCGTTGACGATCATAGTTGTGCCGATGACCCTGTGGCCCAGGAGAGGACCCTTGCGTGCGGCTTCCTCGAAACCTTTGCCGCAAGCGCTGAGGAACTTGTCGGGAATGTTGCCACCAACAACGCGCGCCTCGAAGAAGTTCTCCTCAGCGCTCTTGTCGTTGGGCTCAATGTAACCCACAACACGAGCATAGTCACCAGGGCCACCACTCTGGCGCTTGAGAAGGAAGTCATAGTCGGCCCGACGGGTGATGGTCTCACGGTATGCAACGCGCGGCTGGCCAGTCTCGCAGTCACACCTGTATTCACGACGCAAGCGCTCGACGTAGACCTCGAGGTGCAGCTCGCCCATACCAGAAATGATGGTCTCCTCAGACTCCTCGTCGACGTGAAGACGGAATGTGGGGTCCTCACGCTGGAAGCGGTTCATGGCCTTTGAGAAGTTATCGGCGTCGCTGCTACGCTTCGGCTTGATGGACAGAGACATGACGGCGTCGGGCACGAACATGGTGGACATGGTGTAAGGCAGGTTGCCGTCGGTGAAGGTGTCACCAGAAGCACAGTCGACACCAAACACGGCGCAAATCTCACCGGCACCAATCTCGTTGACATCCTCCATCTCGTTCGAGTGCATACGTACGATGCGGGGAATGCGGATCTTCTTGTTGTTGCGAGAGTTGAAAAGGTACATGCCCTTCTTGAGCGAGCCTTGGTAAACTCGGATGTAGGTGAGCTGACCGAACGGGTTCTCTTCGAGCTTGAAGGCAAGACCGACGAACGGCAGCGCGTCGTAGGGGATAAGTGCGGTGGGAGCCTCGCCCTTTGAGCGGTCCAGGGCCACATTCTCGACCTCGGATGGGTTTGGCAGGTAGTCACAGACGGCATCAAGCATGGGCTGGATGCACTTGTCTGCAAGGGCAGATCCCATCAACACTGGGGTAAACTTGCGTGCAATGGTCGCCCTCCTGATAGCGGCCTTGATCTGTTCAGGAGTGGGCGTCTGCTCCTCCAGGAAGATCTCAGCAATCTCGTCGTCGACATCGGCCAGCTTCTCAATGAGCTCCTGCCTCTTCTCCTCGGCCAGTTCCTTGACATCATCTGGGATCTGGCTGGACACCTTGACGTTTGTTCCCCTGGCACCCTCGGTTCGGATCGTCTTCATGTGGATCAGGTCAACGACTCCCTCGAAGTCCTTCTCGGCACCGATGGGCACCTGAACGGCAGCTGCAGGAATCTTGAGCTTCTTGTTGATCTGCTCGACGGCCTTGAATGGGTTGGCGCCCATGCGGTCCATCTTGTTGACAAAACTGATGCGAGGAATATCATAGCGCTTCATCTGGCGATCGACGGTGATGGTCTGGGATTGGACACCTGAGACAGCACAGAGAACCAAAACGGCACCATCGAGGACTCGGAGAGCCCGCTCGACCTCAATGGTGAAGTCAATATGCCCCGGAGTATCTATCAGGTTAAGGTGGTAAGTGGCGTCCTCGCCATTCTCCTTCTTGGTCCAGTCCGCAAAAGTGGCAGCAGACTGGATGGTGATTCCTCGTTCCCTTTCGAGTTCCATAGAGTCCATCTTGGCGCCCACAGCATCTTTGCCTCGAACTTCGTGTATGGCCTTGATACGTCCTGTGTAGAAAAGCACACGCTCGGTACATGTTGTCTTGCCGCTGTCGATGTGGGCCTGTGGGTTGCAAGAGGTGAAACCATTGTCAGTACCGCAGGCTTCCTCGATCAAAGTGTCTTGAACGACGTCTTCAACGACTTCGAAATCGGATAACGTACCGCAATGCCGATATTTCGCACTCGTGCCAGCTTCATCTTTTCCGCATCTGTCATACTCTTCGCCACCGTCTCGGCCGTGAGGTTTTTGGCGGCATCTTGGGCTGCTTTTAGTCTGCGCGTCCAGATACCATGTTAGCTGATGTCGCAAAAACCACATGGAACAGCATGAACATGTACTCACGCCTGCTGCGCAGCGCTCAGGTTGCGCAGCCTCGAGCTCTCACTGAACCATCTCCTCTCGTGGCCCAGACGCGTAGCACTTTGGAGGGAAGAAGCAGGGCGTGCCGTCCTCAGGCTGCCCTCTACATTGAACAGCCGGCGAGGTGCTGCGGACCGGACACCGAGCAAGCTCCGGTCGATTATGGCCGCAACTGGCCTATACGTCCTCATCTTGAAAAAAGGAAACAAAACCCAATGGACAGAAAGGATAAAGGAATGACGTTGGTAGACACCCATCAAAGTGCAAAAAGGACCATCGCGACTTTGACAGTCGATAATTTTTTAGTGGGCCCTGCATGGATGCTGGTCACTAATTGACAGGACCCACCCACCTGCCCATTTACGGAACTGGCTTGACCCCAGCGACGTGATACTCACTTGGAGAAGAAAGACGTACCATAATAGTTAGTACCGTAAGTACTTCGTAGTTTTTACCATTAAAGCACCTATGTGTCAGACTCGGGCTGTTATGCTTCTAGTCTAGAACTAGTCCTCCGAGGTCTCTTGATGTACAAGATACAGGAGCTTATATTAAAGTAGGATACCATTATCATGTAACCGAAAAGACGTCCAAACTACAAACCTAGCGCAGAATATGGGATTGCGCTGTCGGCGTGCCAATAAGTAGGCTAGAGTTAAGTTGGTATTAATAATGATCTAGCCTAATGCTAGAGTAGAAGTAAGGAGAACAACCCGCAATGTCATCAACCTGACATTATCAGGGCCATTGCCACGCCCATCAATAGGATGTGCGTCCTGTTCAACGGCTTTAGTAACGAGATCGCCTGGCTCACACCCTCCCTAAAGCCAGGTTGTGCATTGAATGCAGGTATTGTCACCTGCGGCTTGACCACGGCCTGATCCTGATTCGGTGCCACGGTCGCGGATGGGATAGGAGCGCCGCTACTTGGAAAAGCGATAATTTCTGAAGTCGTCGAGTTGAAATCAGTCTGCGCGATGCCAATTTCGTGGTTGACAAGGTCGTAGACAACATATGCAGACCTCAGAAACGTATCGCCCAGAACCATGGTCTGGCCGGTGAAGTTTTGGATTCCAAAAGTACATGCATCCTGGCCTTGATATCTGCCATTGGTGAATTTCGGAGCCGGCCCATTTGTGAGATCCAAAACAAGCTCCTTCATCTCAACCTGGATCTTGGGCCCGTCTGGGCCTGCGAAACCAAACACAAAATATCCTTTGCTGTCCTCCATCGTGCATGGAAGCAGCGCTTGGCCGTATTCTGCGCTGTAGAGTGCGCCAACCTCTGTCCATGTTTGGACGGCGAGATCGTTCGGCAGATAGGAGAGGGTGGTACCGGAGTCGAGGACCACAGGTATTGGAAACGAGCGCGAGGTAAGAGTGTCTTGACCGCTTCCACTGTGCGCCTCCAGTGAGGTCAAAGCCACGGTGAACGACATGTACTCCTGACTAAAGGCATCCTCGTAGATGCGAATCCTTGACATACCCCCCTTGAATTTTGCCACATCAACGCCCCCAAACAGTATTCTCCCAGTACTTGCATCTACACAAAATTTGTCAGTTCCCAACGTCGATGATTCCGGATTTCGCTGTCCGAAGAATAGGGCTCGACAGGAGAAGAATACCAACCCAGATTGTTTAGCCAAAGGCTAAAAGCATTCGTATTTATCAGGCCGTCGTTCAGCATTGTTGCGGGCAAGTTTGGATATGTTGTAAAGTTGGAACTGTTGCCCCCTACAATGGCTTCGTTCAAGGCGTAACCAACCCCGGCCAGGCCATAGGGAATATCGGTTTGTTTCCCAAGTCCCATGGTGAGGTTGGACACTTTGACGCCGCCAATGGAGAATGTATCGGTGAAATAGTCGCCTCGGGCAAATGATCCATCGATATACTGAATGCTGAACTGGTCCTTTCCCGTAACTTTGAATGAAGAGGACTGGTCCTTTTTGACTATCGCGAGCGGCTAGTGAGAAGTCTGGAGGCTCTGGAAGAACGAGAGAAAGTATACTTACAAGATCCGAGGGAGCAGCCGTTGGGAAGTTGATCAGAGTCACATGCCGACTCGGCCGGGACCCAGAGGTCTGAGGAGCCCGTATCTAGTTGCAAGGTCACATCCTGGCCGCCAACGGAGCATTTCGCGAAGTAGCCGCCTCTCGACTTCTCATTGTGGATGATCTCCTCGCAGGTGGTCGCAACGCGTTTTGCCAGTCGCGGCGCTAGCGTACGAACTTGCCGCCGTTCGATGTACCATTGCACAACCCCTTCGGATGCCGCCCCAAATGAGCCGAGTGAAGCACAGACTATGAGAAGAGCAGATAGACCTAGCATTTTGGTGCACAAATCTAGTCTTTATATATCGGATTTTTTGACCGCAACGGTTTGACGCCACAAAGACGACGACCGATCGCTGCCGGGCGAATGCGAGAGTAGTAGTCGTCGTCTTGATGCCCATATATTTCTGTCGCTTGAAAGTGGGCAATCTTGTACCTGCCTACCTACCTACCTTAACTTAGCTAGCACTCGGGAATCGTAGATACAAGATCGACGCGCGATCGAGAAACCCTTTAGCTAGGTAGGCGGGCAGAAGGCGCCGCCATTGTGAAATTGGAGTGTCTGCCCGAAAAAATCCAAGGAGCCAAGATGAGAATTGGAAAGAGCGGGTTTTTGTGTGTTTGGAATTAAAGAAGGTGCTACAGTAATTCGGGCGCGGTCATATGGAGTTCCAAGAAAGCCAAGCCGCTTTGGTTTCTGGGCAACATCCCACCAAGCGGGTTCAGAACCCGGGTCTTCCAGCGGTAAACGAGATGTCCGCAGGCCCGATACGCCGTGCCACGCCACGCCGAGCGTCTGGTCGTCGAGCTAGGCGCCTGTAGGGCTCTGGGCTTTGCAGCTCTCCCTCTTGGCTTTGCCATGTCTCGGGTGTGCATTGCGCTGCACGCTACTAACGGTTTCCAGTTTGCCAGGGAGACGAGGGAGGATCTGGATTTCGTAGCATAGTTTCAACCTAGAAAAATTCCGGCTAGGCAGACAGGTAGTAGTTGACGATAATGATGGCAGTGAGACAAGGGTTTATAACAGCTGAAGGTTGTTGCTAAAGATCACCAGCAGGGATTGGATGATTCAAACGCCGCAGCCCTGCTCAATTGGATTCCTGGGAAGGATTTTGTGTGGCTGTTAGGTGTGGATAGACGACCTCATTAGGTTTGTCGCGAAAACAAGATAAACTTCCGGTCCTGTCGCGCCGCGTCTGCTACTCGATGCTCATCATCCATCTTCTCAATTGAACATTGTCACCAATAAATTCATCCTGTTTCAACATCGCTTCGGCGTTGAAATGCTATTTTACCATATGTGGGGTTATGTGGGCCAAAACCAGAGATGCTGCGGATCCTTTGGCGTAAAAGTCCCTGTCTGACCTGTCCATAATCTCTACCTATGCAATCAGCCGTGTTGACGTTCGTCATATTACCGGTACTGTAACAATAAATTGGTGAATTTATAACAGCAACCAAGGTCGTTTCCCTACCTCAAATTTTGCTTAATATACTCCTCTAGCCTCTTCAGCGCTTCTTCAAGAACATCAGTCTCACAGGCGTAGCCCAGGCGAATGAAGCCTTTGAAATCGCCGTCACCACCGTTTCCAAAGCATTTTGATCCCGGAACCAACATCACATTGATGGTATTGATGACATCGATACAAAACTTCTCGTCATCCACGGGCTTTCTCCGGTCAAAGAACTGAATAAACGCAGTTGTACCAGCCTGAGGTTTGACCCAGGAACAGACATTATCGTGCTTCTTGACAAAACCCTCAAGCAAGCGGAGGTTCCTGTGCGCCAACGTCATGTTCCTGTCCAGCAGAGCCGGTCTCACTGAATCGGACAGGGCAAAGCTCGCGAGCTGGTCATCGAGCTGCGATACGCTGATGGTTGTATAGTCACGCGCAGTAGCCATGGCGTCGATAATGCTCTTGTCACGACAGGCAACCCATCCCACACGCACTCCGGCGAGCGACCAGGCCTTGGACATGGACCCTGTGGCGATGACTTTGTCATGGTTCATGGACAGTATCGAAGGCGGTGGGTCGAAATGCTTCTCAAGGCTGTGGAAGAGTGGCCGGTAAACCTCATCTGACAACACAATTATGTTTCGACTGCGGGAAAACTGGACAATTTCCTCCAAGATTCTTGTTGGGATTGGGGCGCCCGTTGGATTGTTGGGGTTGTTAATGACAATCATCTACTGAAGTGGTTAATTGCTGATGCCAATCAATTCTTTTCATCATTGGGCAGGCCGTACCTTGGTATTGGTCCTAACCAAACCCGCCAGCTCTTCGATGTTGGGGACGTAGCCGTTCTCCTTGGACAACCTCCATAGTGAAACTTCTGCCCCAAGACTCTGGGGAACAGAGTAAAGCTGCTGATAGGTGGGATAGACGCAGACAACGTGATCCCCTGGCTCGATGAGCGTGTAGTAGAGGAGAAAGTTGGCAAAAATAGCCCCAGGTGTTATCAAAACGTTTTCAGGGGACAGTTGAGTTCCAGTCTCTGTGTTGTACAACCCCGCGACCGAGCTGCGTAGAGACTCAGAACCAAGGATCGCACCGTATGTGAGCTTTTTGGAAGTCGAAAAGACAGAACCTATCGAAGACTTGCCATCTGATAATTCAAGCAAGTCATCGATAGACTGGGAAGCCACACATGTTTCGCTGACGTTGAGGACATTGAGTTTTGTTTCGTACTTGTCCATCCACTGCTCAACATGAAAGGGTTCGATTCGCACCATCTTCGCGTTCGGTTTGGTTAGATGAGCTAATTAGGTAGCTATGCACGCTCTTGAAAAAAAGCGCGAAAAGGAAAAGTATATGTAGACAAAAGGTCTGTTCATGAATTTTATTTTCTCTTATACCGACTCTCAAGCCATTTTAAAACGAGACCCAGAAGTTGATTCAGTACCTAGTCGGAGGGGGAATGTCCCACACGTCAAAGCAAAGGGCGTACACCTGTCGCCCAATGTTATCAAACCTAGACGAGCCAATCACCGACAGTGGACTGCCACAGTAAAGAAAAGGCTGGCAAGGCAGCACCGTCTTTCGCACTCGCATTTCATTAAAAATGTCCTTTCGCCTTGACCCAATTATGGTTTCAAGATGAGATGGGAGCTTCCGACAGCAACTGCAGTTGTGAGGCAGGTACATGCAAGCATCATACACATGAGACTAGGTATGATGTTAAGACGGGTGGATATTCTTCTTAATCGTTGGATTGTGAAATAAGAGTGGCATTGAAAATTCAATCTCAAGAGTACAGAAGATCGTATGGTACCTTGCTTCTTAGGCGGTTGATAAGGCTGTGTAATAGCCAAGCGACAACCAAATGAATACCTTGATTCCTGCGGAGTAGCTGGGTAGGTAGCTCTGCTAGCTTTCGAATAATGCTTTAACAATTGACAGCCCGCCTTGTCCGCTCCTTCGGTGCGGAGAGGCGCGAGCATCCCCACAAAGATCCCCACATAAGCAAAAGCGTGGGTGCGGCATGGATGGCATCATGATCTCTCTTACTGGCTCGCTGGTTCCCGGGAACGCGTACTCCACTTTTACACGGTGCCGCCCACCAGCAGCTCTTCCCTCCTGCTTGTCTCGACTGTGCTGCATCTGATGCTCGCAATATCCATTCTGACCTCTTTTATCCCGCAATGTGGGTTGGGTGACGAAGACACATTGTCTTTTTGAAGCAGCTCGACTTATCGTGGCAAGCCCAGGCGGTCATTGCAATTTCATAGTCTCAATAGCACCACCGTAACTGTTAGCTGCCACTTGTTTGGTGTCGCTAGAAGGCCGAATCCTCTATCGCGCCAATCCACCTCAAGCTACCCGTCTTCGTCGCAACTAGGTACCGTCCTTTACCTCCCGTGACGACGTAACGGAATTGTCTTTATCAAATCAACAACACACCGCCCGAACAGTAATCACTGTCGCTTGGAAACAGACGAGGCAGCAACGGCTAGAATCTAGTTGTACGCGTAGCCTGGGCGCGTGTGGCGACGAGATCAAATCACCTCGGTTTTAGTGACTTCGGACGCCCAACTACCCAAGGCAACAGACCCATCATCATCCGCAGATAAAATACATAATGCCTCCAAGATTACGAACGGCGCTCGCTCTGGGAGCGACGTCGCTTCTTTGGCTCGCTTCCGTGTCGGCCAACTACACGACTTACGACTCGATGAGAGCTCAACTCGCTTTGATGGAGGATCGGCCAAAGGACTGCCCGCCATGGTAAGTACCTATTTTGCGGAACCCTCTGGCAAACTTAACGTTCATTAGGTGTTATGCTAACCCGCCGCGATCCCTGCGCATAGCTTCAACTGTCTGCTTCCGGCTTACACATGCGGGCAATACGGCGGCTGTAACGAATATGATGGCACTTGCCGATGCCCTGAAGGCTATGGTGGTTTGGATTGCATGGAGCCTCGTGAGTTGCCGCAGTGCTCCGATCTTCTCCAAACCAAAGAGAAAAAAAGCACATTATAACTGACAAACGACAACACAACAGTCTGTGGATCTCTTGCGCGCGGCAAAGATCGACC
Organism: Pyricularia sp. CD86; assembly: GCA_031306095.1. Lineage (NCBI taxonomy): Eukaryota > Fungi > Ascomycota > Sordariomycetes > Magnaporthales > Pyriculariaceae > Pyricularia > Pyricularia sp. CD86. The sequence goes on along the minus strand of JAVHJQ010000752.1, from coordinate 8,977 downwards.
TATGAGGAGCGGCGACCAGTGCTCTTGCGACGAAGGATGGACGGGCATAAACTGCAACGTTTGCACCGAAAACAAGTTCTGTGATGCTCTCATGCCGGAGAATGAAGGCGGCGTATGCTATCAGATGGGCGACGTCGTCAACCACAACTACCAGATGTGCGATGTCACCAACAAGCCCATTCTTGACATGCTCGGCGGCCGCAAGCCTCAGGTCACCTTCGATTGTGACAAGTCATTGGGCGAGTGCGACTTTCAATGTAAGCAAAACCCACCTCATTTGTTACTGGTCAGCTTTGCTCTCCCGCACACGGTAGCGTTCTGACAGATCTTGTGCCTTAGTCTGGATTGACCAAAAAGAGTCATTCTACTGCCACTTGAACAAGTGCGAGGCATCTGCCGAGTTCGATGAGTCGCGAAACAGCACCAACTATGACTGCGGCAAGATCAACTGCAGCTGCATCCCAGGGCGATTCCTATGTGGCGAATCAGGGTCGGTCGATATCGGCGATTTCTTGGATGAAGAGATCAAGGGACCGGCAACTTTCAAGTGCCTGCAAAAGCCCGGAGGGACGAACAACTGCGATTTCGACGAGGCTGCAATGAACGACCTGGTTAGCAGTATCTTTGGCGACAAGACCATCACCCTCTCCTGCCGGTCTGGAGAGTGTCTCTATCACACCCAGGTTCCAGGATACAAGCGGCCTGTTTCCAAGATCAACACACCTCTCATTGCAGGTGTCATTGGCATGTGTTCGATTTTCGTGGCGGTAACCATTATAATTATTTGGTACTTGTCTCGTCGCAAATTCAGATACGGCCCGATCCATTTGGATGATTCAGACGACGAACAGGTGAAGCTCATGGCTGACCACAAGCCTGCCTCCCTTTATTTCGAGAATGTCTCTTATGGCCTCAACGGCCGGCAGATTCTTTCTGAGATCCAGGGAATGGCACATCCTGGAGAGATAACCGCCATTATGGGAGCCTCAGGTGCCGGCAAGACAACTTTCCTTGATATTCTCGCCCGCAAAAACAAAAGGGGTATTGTCGGCGGGGATTTCTTCGTCAATGGCGAAAAGGTTAATGACACGGACTACAAGAATGTCGTCGGTTTCGTTGATCAGGAAGACACCATGCTGCCAACCCTTACCGTTCATGAGACAATCCTGAACAGCGCTCTCCTGCGCCTACCGAGGGAGATGAGCCACCAGGCAAAGGAACAACGCGTCTACGAGGTTGAAAAGCAACTTGGCATATACCACATCCGTGACTCGCTGATCGGATCTGAAGAAGGCAAGGGTCGCGGTATCTCTGGCGGAGAGAAGAGGAGAGTAGGCATTGCCTGCGAACTTGTCACGAGTCCGTCGATTCTCTTCCTCGACGAGCCCACCAGTGGCCTCGATGCCTACAACGCCTACAATGTCATTGAGTGTCTCGTAACACTAGCCAAGACATACAAGCGAACCGTCATGTTCACGATCCACCAGCCCAGATCCAACATTGTAGCTCTATTCGATCGCCTGATCCTTCTTGCTCAAGGGAAAACAGTCTACTCGGGTCCGTTCCATCAGTGTCAAGACTACTTTGACCGCATTGGCTACGCCTGTCCGCCGGGCTTCAATATTGCCGACTATTTGGTCGATCTCACCATGCATGCGGGCACGACTACTTCCTCTGATGACGGATCCATCTCTGCAGACGTGGCAAGTGTTGGACCTAGCAGCACCCGCGCAGTCAAATCGATCGCCAGCATTTCTGGTGGCAGCATTGGTGAAGACAGCGGCGCCGAAGGCTCCTCATCCACGAGGCCGAAGAACAAACGTCGAGATTCGGTAAAGACACGCCAGGAAAGGGAACTTTTTACCAGGCGCAAGAACGCTGTCGATACCGCCGCTTCCTCTGATGCCGGCGAAGAGATTGGTGCTTACAGGCTTCAGAAGCAGCCCCACAACTCCGAGGCCTCGCCATTGACTGCAGACGATCCGCATGACCTTCCACCTGCTGCATTGAGCGGAACGGACCTGGACATGCTAATAAACTCCTTCAAGCAGTCAGACATAGCTGGGAATACGCATGACGAAATCCGTCAGGCAATCGCTGGTGCCCAGAGTGCCAACGGATCCAACTCGAATGGCTACACTACCTCTGGGCCAAACATCCACACGAACGTCATGGGAAGAGGGTATGCTCGCGTCAGCTACACTCGGCAGTTCATCATCTTGTCCCGAAGGACGTGGATAAACCTATACCGCAACCCGATGTTGATGCTTATGCATTACGCCATGGCTATCCTCCTTGGAGTTCTGTCGGGATTCCTGTTTTACGGCCTGACTAACGACATCGCCGGTTTCCAAAACAGACTGGGTCTCTTCTTCTTCATCCTGGCACTATTTGGATTCAGTACCCTGACGAGCCTGGCGGTTTTCTCTTCTGAACGCCTTCTGTTCGTCAAGGAAAGGGCCAACGGCTATTACTCCCCGATAACCTACTTCGCGGCCAAGGTCATCTTCGACATCATTCCCCTCAGAATTATCCCGCCGATCCTAATGGGTTCCATCATCTATCCAATGACTGGACTGGTGCCCGATGCTTCTCACTACTTTACGTTCATCACTGTCCTGGTCCTGTTCAACCTCGCCGCAGCGGCCATATGCCTTTTCCTAGGAATAGTCTGCAAAGACGGCAGTGTAGCAAACCTTCTTGGCAGCCTGGTCATGCTGTTCAGCTTGCTGTTTGCCGGTCTTTTGCTTAACCAGAATGCGATTCCAAAGGCCGCACAGTGGCTCCAATCGCTTTCGATATTCCATTACGGCTTTGAGTCACTGATTGTCAACGAAGTCAGCCATTTGCAACTGATTGACAACAAGTACGGCCTAGATATTACCGTACCAGGTGCCAGCATTCTTTCATCCTTCGGGTTTGACAACAATGCTCTCTGGCCGGATGTTATCAACCTTGGCATTTTTGGCGTCATGTTCATTATTTTGGCGTACCTTGCTATGCACTTCCTGCTGGTGGAGCGGCGTTAAACCGGCGGGGATGGTGGCCATTGTCAATCTGGGCATAATTTGGATATGTAGCATACAGTGGGAGGTTCCTTTTACTTTCTTTTATTCGTTTCCTTTCTCTTTGATGTATCGTTTGCAATTTCCAGTTCTTAATTCGCTCCTCACCTATAGCTCCTTTTGTACATGATGTAGAGGTAGTAAAATACATATCGGTCGACTTATTATTGTATTTGACTCATACGCGGATATAAATTGCGAATCTCCATCAAAAACCTGAACTACGTAGGTAGTTCAGTTTTTATCTGTGATGGACCAACTATGAAGGGAAGAAAGCATTTGTCGCTCTAGACGGCCTAGAGTGATTCGAGTTACGGGGCGTGAAATGGTCTATAATCAAGCATATTCAATCAAACCTACAAAGTTTTACACCGGTATAGTTGTACATAATACACAGATTAAGTCAGCGCCAACCAGGCATGATAATATGAAACGCCCTGCATCAGTCCACTAGACTTGTATTTTGCAACCCCAAAACTAAAGTCTTCCGCCCGTAATTTCCTCGATCACACTCCTCTGGCGCATCGCCTCCGCCCCGTTCGAGGGGCGACTATCGTCATTGGAGGACCTTGCAAAATTGGCCATGCGCTCAGAGACCTTCAAGGGCTTGCCCATGGCCGTCCAAATGTTATCGGCCTTGTTACCCGTGTTCGGATCGATGTGGGCATAGTTTTCTTCGGAGAAGAGGGTCTCGATGCGCGATGTGAGTTCCTCCTCGGTGACAATGAAATCCTGAGCGGCCATGTACAGCTCCTGCAGGGAGTCGCGACGGCGCTCAGCCCGGGCCTGGAGAACGGCGGCAGTGCGCTCGGCCGACTCGGCGGCCCGTTGGTGACGGAGGGGGTCAAGTTCAACTTTGGTACTGATAGTGTCGGCGCGGATCGTCGAACGGTTGAGGAAATCGTCTCTTCGCTCCGGGGCGTTGAGGGCGGCGGCGTCTTGGCGACAGAGCCGCGTCTTCTCGTGACGCTCAACCTTGTCTTTCGTCAACTGACGCTTGTAGAGACCCCTGAGACCCTCCTCAAGGGCGGCCCTGCGGTTGTCGGTCAACTGCCTGCGCCACTGCTGGAGTGGTGTCCTGGCCGCGTCCTTGCCCTCCAGCTCCGCTTTGGACCTGGGCATGACAGTGTCGACGTAGCCGGCCTGAAGACGCGGGTCCTTGCGGCCGTGGCTGGGCGTTCCCGGGGCACGCTGACGCAGGTCGAAGACTTGTCTGGGTACGGGGAGCTTTCCCTTGTTGCGGACCCTGGGGAGCATCTTGGACTGAGGCGGCTCCGGGAGGTTGATGAACTTGGGCGACTCGGGCGGAATCTGGACCTTTTGGTGAGGGCGAGACGTGGTGAATTGCCTAGCGCTACTCGTTGCTGCTGAAGCCGCCGCACACCTCAAGGACGAAACTGCTGTTGGACGGAGGGCCAGCCCTTGGCCGCCCAGAGGCATTGGGGGCGGCATTTTGGCAAGAAGCCCGGAGCGGGCGACTTATGCTCGTTGTAAAAGAAAAAAAGTTCCCCCCCCCCAAAGGCTACCAGTGCTATGAGGTAGAGGACTGGTTTTGGGAATGGCACTTGGTTGGGTGGTTGACAGCCGTTGGAGTAGAGGAGTCTCTTTCAGACCGGTGGACCGTCGAGGCTTGCTTGGGACAAAATTCCAATTTCTCTCCAGGGATCATTGCCAAGCCCCAGCTGCATTGAGCATTTTGGTCGTCGTGTGACCGACGCGTTACCATTGGCTGACTGGTCGCGTAATAGCGGGGCTCTCGGGCGGTGAATGTCGACAGCTCCGAGGGTGGGGTCGAGCGCGATAAAAAAAAATGTTTCGGTTTTGCCAGTTTAGTTCCCATCGACCTTCATCATCAGCTCCTTTTCTCTCACGGACAGCTTCATTCCTTCTTTTATTCCTACTCAAACACCAGCAAAATGGGGACCAGAAAAAAGGTACGAGCGACTACAACGTAACTTTCTTACCTTAAATTCGAGAGACTAATAAACATTTGAATCAACAGGAGGCGAACCTTCGAGCTCGCAAGGGCACAAGTTCCGATGGCATGGCCAATGTCCGCACCAAGGGCGAGAACTTCTACAGGACGGCCAAAAGAGTGAAGCAACTCAACGTCCTCAAAGAGGGCAAGGCTCAGCGCAACGCAGATGGTGTCATCACCAAGGCCGCCTCTTATCAGAGCAAGGATGTGCCGACGGCCGTCATCGAGCCAAACCGAAAATGGTTCACAAACACTAGAGTTATCAGCCAGGACACCCTCGCGTCTTTCAGGGAAGCTGTGGCTGAGACGGAGAAGGACCCTTACAAAGTCCTGTTGAAGGTATGTTATTACTGGTGTCAATTTCGAGATACCCTGTAAGCGCTTGATTTACTGACTGGCCTCGTTCTCCACTCACAGAGCAACAAGCTTCCCATGTCGCTCATCAGGGACGGGTCAGAAGTCAATGGCCTGAAGAAACATCAAGCAAAGATGACTCTTGAGACGACGCCATTTTCCACAACGTTTGGTCCCAAGGCGCAGCGCAAGAGAGTCAAACTTTCCGTCAACTCCATCAACGACCTAGCAGAGGATACCGACAAGAGCTTAGACACCTACAAAGAGAGGCAAGATCAGATCAGACTCCTCAGTGGCGCATCCGGCACACCTGGGGATGAGGAGGACGAGGCTTCAGTTTCGATCGCCAAGGAAGCAGTCTTCACCAAGGGGCAGTCCAAACGTATTTGGAACGAGCTGTATCGTACAATCGACAGCTCGGACGTTATAATACACGTCCTTGACGCCAGAGATCCCCTCGGGACGAGGTGTCGAGCAGTCGAGGAGTACCTGAGGAAGGAGAAGCCACATGTTAAGCTCATCATGGTCTTGAACAAAGTGGATCTCCTTCCCACATCAGTTGTTGTGAGTATCAACCTAACTTTTCCAACCGCCTTTCCACCCTCCACACAGCGCATCACCCTTCCCCAATGTCTTAGTCAGGTACACCTACTGCATGTCTTGCGCATTGCACAATGTGGTCTGTTCCGTTATACATTGGGAATATTGAATTCCGTTCTCGACTGCCTCTGGTCTTCGGGCTGGAGGTCGATGGTATCCCGTCTTGGTGATCTGTCATGAGAGTCGGTATTGGTCCATTTTGAGTTGAAATCTGCGCGTCCCTCGGGGCAACTCATGATTGCGGAATTTCTTAGTTATGGCTCATACATCTATCATTGTCGCTTGTGTTTGAAACCTCTCAACCCATTTGTTGTTTGGAAGGACTTTCAGCTAACATGTCGACAGGCTTCCTGGATCCGAGTCCTCTCCAAAGAGTACCCCACGGCAGCATTCAGGAGTTCCATCACGAATCCGTTTGGCAAAGGCTCACTGCTTGGACTTCTCAGGCAGTTTTCGGGCTTGTTATCCAACAGGAAACAAGTTTCCGTCGGCATTATTGGGTATCCCAACACAGGCAAGAGCAGCCTGATCAACGCATTGCGCGGAAAGAAAGTGGCCACCGTAGCGCCGATCCCTGGAGAGACCAAAGTGTGGCAGTATATCACTCTCACGAAGAGGATGTACCTCATCGATTGTCCTGGAATCGTGCCCCCTAGCAACGATGCCTCGCCACAGGATCTTCTGCTTCGTGGCGCGGTGAGGACCGAAAAGGTCGAGAACCCTGAGCAATACATACCTGCGGTGCTCGCCAAGACGAAGTTGCGACACATGGAGCGCACATATGACCTTTCAGGCTGGAAGGATCACATTCACTTCCTTGAGCTTTTGGCTCGCAAGGGAGGTCGACTGCTCAAAGCAGGCGAACCTGACGTGGACGGTGTTGCACGCATGGTGTTGAATGACTTTTTGAGGGGGAAGATACCGTGGTTTACACCACCACCTGCACTGGAGGGCGATGCTGAGGGTGTAGATGGCCGGGAGGGCCGACTTGGCGAGATGCCTTTGAAACGAAAGCGCGATGACGCCGAGAGCGTTGCCGACACGTCTATGGGTGCCCCAAGCCCAACATCAGACGACTCGGAAGACGATGAAGTGTCGGGCGATGATGAGTTTGAAGGATTCGGATCTGACAGCGAGCCAGATGCGACACCTTCAGAACCAGAGAAGGCGTCTGCCCCCGAACAGTACATACAACTAGACGCTTCTAGCGAGGACGACAGTGATGATGATGCCGCTGAAGATGGCGGTGTAGCCATCACTGGTGCTGGAGACGGTGACGATGATGCAGACCGACCTAAATCCCTTTCTAGCCGCAATTCGAAGCCAAGTCGGAAGCAGAGAAGGGTGAGGTAAGCTGTCAAGGCCGATTTCAAAGCCCAGTATCCAACTCCGCAGGAGCATGTCCATTGAAATTCACATCCGGTCCGAGACTGGAATGAAAAGACGATGTTTGAGCCAGTGCCTGTGGGACTGCACAAGCTTATAGAAGCTCGTAGCCTATCCACGGCCAACTTTGATGTGCCAGAGTCCTGCGAGGGCACCCAGTGGCCTTCAGACCCGATGGAGACCCATATCTTGGGTCAGCTATCGTCGTCCATTACTGCGGATCACTGCATGTGACTGTTTCTTTGTTTAAGAAGTGGACCGAGCCTCATCGGGCTTACAATTATCCCAAACTTTGAAAAGTCTATCAAATAGCATGAGCACGAGCATGACCATGAAATCAAATACGAGATACCCATCAGGAAGCACTTTCTTCCTGAAATCACTTCATACCCTCGCCGTCAATGATCTTATCACCTACATACCTCGGCAAGTCAGGATGCCCGCACAAGGTTCTACATCTTGATATGCGCTCCAGGATGCGGAGAGGGAACTTCAAGCGAGTTCTCGTTTTCATTCAAGTGTGCATATCGAGAGCTAATTTTTAGGGGACTGCGAATCTGACATCATTGACTATTAATATTAAGCCACGTACATATACTAAACAATGGTATTCAATGACATGGCTGACTCTCGGTGCCAAAGTGTGAATATGGTTGAGCCACTTCCGATAATGAGTATCCCACCGCCTCGAATGCCTGTTCAACCCTTTCAGCCTGTACATGCTCAGAGCAAAACCTGTTAGCTCTTGTTCAAGATGTGGAAGAAGGTTTGGTAAAATGTTGAAGCGCTAGCTGTACGATGTAAAAGACAGCCATGGCTCCCAAAATGGACAGGCCAAGACTCAGTTTCATCGAACCTCTGGACTGAACCTCGCTTGCCATGTGGGAGCTCTCGAATTTCAACTTGGGGTTTCGGGAGGGTTGGGAGGAAACATCATGGGGTTTCTCTAGGAAGGTGGGTGTGTCCATACTTTGGTCTTTCTTTTCCTCTGATTTCTCCAGCTCTTCGGCCTGTTCGGCCGCTTTGAGGACGGCCTGGTGACCAGCCTCGTCCTCCTCAGAGAATCCCTCCTCGCCCTCCTCGCCCTCTTTTACCTCCCCTTCAGCGCCAGACTTGTCCTTGTCGCCGCTGCCCATGCCAGGCAGCTTGACAAAGGGGCCCTTTATGGCACCGGCCGCGGTGCCGCCGAGGGCTCCAAGGGCGCTGGTGGGTATGGAGACGATACCACCGACGAGGGTACCGACGACGGTGCCCAGACCTCCTCCGAGGGCGGCACCCATGCCTCCGCCGGCCATGGCGCCCTGGCCCCAGCCGCTGGCCAGGAATCGCGCCTTTTTGCTGTGGCCGTGGGCCTCGACCTCCTTGGCGTGCGCCTCGCGCAGGTACTTTTCACGCTCAGCCGGGTCCAGCGCCTTTGTGGCCAGGTCCTTGAACGTGTCGGCGGCCTGCTGGGCGATCCGGGCCTTTTTGGCAATCTCGACGACCTCCTTGACTTCCTCCTCGGGCACGTCCTTGCCTTGAGCCTCGGACTTTACCTGGTCTTCTGTGGCGGTCGACATCGTTCCGGCCTTTTGTGTGTATTTTTGGGTGGTGT
>JAVHJQ010000748.1:0-15192 GCA_031306095.1 Pyricularia sp. CD86 | reverse complement strand
GTAAGACTAGAGGGGGAAAAGGCGTCGATCAGGGTTCTCTTTACTCTGTCCCTTTTTTCTTTTCCTTTTCTCTGCCGGCCAAAAGGAAAGAAATAACACCTACTTTTGGTATACCGTGTGTCGCATTCGTTAGAGCGGGCGGGGGAGGCGTCCCAAAGACAAAGCGGCGGGCAGCCTTCAAGCCCCTCCATCAACTTGTTTTTTTTTTCTGTCGCATATCATATTTCCCGGATATGGTAACCCGAGAGGTCCCTGCACGTCAGAGTCGCCCAGCTTCACGTCTACTTCGTGATGCCAATCACGGTGATTCCTCTGTCATCTTGCATGTTTTAGTCTTGCTGTATATCTGGGTTTCACATGTTTGTGAAGTGCCGGTTTCCTCTTGGATGTTTTTGAACTGCTGATCCTGAAGTCATTGTTGGATGTTGATGGTGATGGTATGATAGTCTGGAGGGGGATGATCTCGAAGGGTCTCGACCAAGCACCCCATCAAAACAACTCGGTTGACTAGCTATGGACCCTTGAAACGTCAAGGCGGTCGACAAGATTGCCTCGGGAAGGATTACATTTGCGGAGTACAGTAGTTCGACTGGGGACTGGATCAGTGATAGCACTCGGTGTGAAAGAGATCACTCATGACCGTAATCCTCCAAGTTAACGATTAGAGTATGACAGCGATAGGAAATGCTGATCCCCCAACATACGGCGACCGCCATGTCGTCCTCCGCCCTTCGGGGGCGGAATCTGCCAGGTGGGTTTGAAGATCCAACGTAGTGTAGCTCAGCGAGGAAGCACGACAGAGCACTGCCACGCGTTTCCCCCTCTCAGGCTCTGGGCAATGGCGAGATGGATGGATGGATGAGGGGAAACTTGCCTGCATCACGACATGACATTAATAATGCAACTTCACACATTTCCTTTTTTTGCTTTTGCTGCTTGCTTGTAATTTGCGGAAGTTCTCGGGGCGATAGTTCAAACAAGCGGTAAGAATCAAAAACCTCACCTGACATCCATCTTCAATGCTGACCGGTTGACGCCGGCTCAATCTTCGAAGCCCGCGTGTGCATCTCGGTCTGATAAGCGAAACAAAGAGAGCGATTGTCAAGGAAAAAGAGGCAATCGAATCGCCCAATTTACCGAACCCTCCTTTACTATCGCCGCAGGAGCGTTATCATAGTTTGCCGCCTCGGTTTACAAATGCAGGGTTGGGTGACACCGACCAGCACACAGGGTTGGTTCCCACCCCCTCTCCTCTCTAGCACTCATTGTCAAATCCCATAATGGAATCAAGGGTATTTCGTAACTCCGAATCTGTCATGTAACGTCGAGCAACCTAGCATCAACGGCTTATCTTTTCGGAGGCTCGTCTTGGAGATTTCGTGTGCTGTTGGGGTGGTTGTTTTGGTTTTCTGCTGCACACTCCCCCACCATCAGCCATGCTTCCAAGCTCTGATACTGTACACTAGGTATGCAGCCCACCCCCTCTTTAATGTATTTCCCACAGCTCCCTTACCTTTACAGATGCGGAGGAGGAGGAGGAGGAGCTGGAGGCGGGGACAACAATAGCTAGTGTCGGGTTACGAAATGCGTCAAATCCCGGATGGCAAAAAAAAGAAGAAGAAAAAAAGAAAACTGAAGGAAGTTGTAAGGGGAAAATGACGAACTTGCAAGCCAATGGCGGCACAACATCGTGTTAAATCTCTGGTGCGGCAGCCACGAATCGATTTGAGATGGCAAAAGGAGAAGATCTGCATTGTGATTGGCATCTATGTGACATGGAGCTGCTACCAGATGCTCTGTGTTTCTTACCTGCATCGCAAAAACAGCTTAGGAGACACGAGATTGACGTATGCCGATGGTTTCAGTGGTCTGCACCAGAGGAAACGCAGTTGTTTGGGGTACAATGACAGTGTTTCGGCGGATCATGGGGAAGACAGGTCAGTCTCGGCATCCTGTGCTGCGAGACATTGTGCCAGGTGTGCTCATACCGTTCACTCTGCTACAATAGAAGCCATTGTACAGACTTTGTTGAGAATTGATCATCGAAGCTTCAAGCCTCAAAGACCTCAAAATACTTGAGACGTGAACAGACGGTGAAAACGCTTTCAAGCTGCGCCAACATCAAGTAGACAGGGACAATGTGATACTAGGACATGTAGTCTTGAGTAGCTTCGAGTGCGAGGTTCGAAAGAGATGCGCAGTAGTTTACTGAGTCGCCCCGTGCAGTTGGAAGTACCTATAATCAATAGCCTCAGATGTGAGGCTTTTAAAGTTGCGCCATATGTTCGTCAACGTCGCTAGCCTGGCTCTCATTGCTTGCTTTCCTCTCCAACACCTGCCCCGAAGGCCCCGAGGTGGTATCGACTTGTGCAACGGTAGCTTTTCTAGCCTGAACAACTAGAAGACTGATGTTTTTGGCACCGCAATTTCTGATCTCAACTGCCGCACGTGTAGCGACGTTGCCTAATGCACTTCGCATCTCCAAGTCCAAACTGGACTCCGCCGAGGTCAATGTAGACGCGCGACCGACGATGAGAATCGTGGCGATACTCCGATGCGCCTCTTCCCCGATCAGAGCGGCAAGTATATCCGAGCTCTGCGTAGTGCCAGTTGATGGTTCTCCCTCCGATACTGGTGGCTGAGCACACTGCGGCTCGATGCTCGTGAAGATGACATTTTCACTCTTGGGACCTTGGTCAAGCTTGGCCCTCAGTCTCTCAAAGTCGACGATGAAACCATTATTGTGATGCTGATAACAGGTTGTGACTTGCAGTTCCGTCGAACTTGAACGCGAGAGCTGCAGTGCAAGTCGGAAAGCAAACAAATCATCCTCAGTACCGGTGAAGAAGACCCGAATGATCTTTTTCCTGTGCTCTACCGAGAAGAACTTGGCTGCCAAGCGGTCCGGTTGAGTGTCGACGAGGCTGATACCAGTTGTATGCTTCGTGAGCTGGTATCGTTTGCCTTCCGCCACAGTCTCGGCGACGCCGGCCTCTGACTTGGCGAGCAGAGTACGGTCAAGATAGACACCGACAGCAGAGATGTTCTTGGCCGCGTCGAAGATTCCAGTCGTGAGCTGCGCAAAGCTATCATTACGAAGGGAATCGGTGCTGGGGACGCCGCCGTATAGCGACGGCATCTCTGAGATGCTTCCTGTCTCGCTCCACGGCAAAATGATCATGTCACTACGTGAGTTCCCCGCCTCGTCCGCCAAAGTATCAGCAAACGAGTTATGGGGGACCACGGCGATCTTGCCAGACACAACAACGTCTCTGCTGGCTGTGTTGGCCAACGTGCCAAATGCCTTGATGATGGGGTCATGTGCAGCGTACTGCTCAATGTCAGCGACCTGCATGACCGACGAGTTGCGCTCACTCAACTCCACGAGTCGGTAGCCATGGACGCGGAGCAAAGGCAGCCTCTCAGGCTGAGGTAGTCTCAGAGTTGCCGTGGCTGGAGTAATGCCTTCTTTCATGCTCTCGCCGTTGAGGTGGACTGTGGCGTTAGGGTCTACAGACGGTCCCGGAGAGTCCGACTCGGCTTGCACACCTGCGCTGGTGAAAAGGGAAACAGTCGACAACACGCTCGATAGCCCGTCTGCTCGGATATAAACCAGAAGACGGGTGGCGATGTCCTTCTTGTAGAGGGCACCAACCGCATCAAGCTCTTCTTCCTCGGATGGATGTATGGGATTTCCATCCCAATCGATCTTGCCTTGCTTCCATAGTTCAAGCTTTTGCTGGTAAGAAGGAGGGTACAGCCACATGACGAGGGGTGATGTCAAAAAGGTTGTAACCAGAGCCATGACAACAAAGATTGTAAATGTTCTCGTCGAGAGAATGCGAGCCTCCCGGCCAATATTGAGAACAATAAGCTCAACTAGACCCTTGCAAGACATCAATGTACCAATTGTGAAGGACTCGCGCCATACGAGACCGTTCAACCTTGCGCCTATGGTACCGCCGATGAGCTTGCTGAAGAAGGCAACAAAAATGACGGCAAAGACATAAGCCCATATCCTGCCGCTATCCAAAAGGCCCAGGTTCGTGTTGATACCCGAGAGCGCAAAGAAAAGAGGTACAAAGATGACAACGACCAGATCTTCGATCTTCTCGGTCAGTTTGACGGCGAAACCGCCCTGATGGGGACACATCAGACCGACCATAAAGGCACCAAAGATGGAGTGCACACCAATAATACTGGTGAAAAAGGCAGAGGCAAGAACCATAAAGATCGTCAGAGCCACAACACCCTGGGTTGGACCATTTTCCAAGCTGTGCGTCTTGCGTAGCACCCACATGAATGCTGGCCGGACCACATAGGCCAAGAACAAGCTGAACCCGACGGCAACCAGGAGAATGTATAGGGCGGTCATTCCGGCGCCAGAATTGACGAGGGTAACGCACAAGGCAAGCAGGATCCATCCGACGACGTCGTTGATGATGCCCGAGGTGAGCACAATGACACCGACGTTGCTGTTGAGGAGCTTGAGCGAGGTGAGGATCCGACAGAGTACCGGAAATGCTGTTATAGCAATGGCGATACCGATAAAGAGTGCATACACGCCAAAAGAGATGGGTGCAATTCCAGGCTCGTCCTTGAACTCGTTGTACAGACCATAGGCGAGAGCGACGCCCAAGCCAAAGGGGATCGCCATGTCGAAGCTTGCCACACTAACGGCGATGCGCCAGTTGTGTAGGAGGTAGCCGAGGTCGATCTCAAGGCCTACCAGGAAAAGATACAGCACTAGGCCGATGTTTGCTGCCAGCCGGAACGGTGCCATAGAGGCAGGCGGGAATATAGTAGCTGTGAAGCCTGGGATGCGACCCATCACTGAAGGCCCCAGTATAATTCCCTGGAGATGGCCGGACCCGTCTTAGCTACAATACACACGCGCTATGTGCTATGCATAAGCCACTTCGTCAGGGCGTGGAAGCAACTCGACTTCCGGGTAGAATGCTCACCGTGATGACTTCCGCAATGACCTTTGGCTCGTGTATCTTGGCCAGTGGCCAGTACAGAAGCCGAGTCAATCCAATGACGATCGTAGCTTGTATTATGAAGAGAACAATTGGGTCTGAAGGATTGAACACTGTCGGATTAATGCCCTCAAAGATGCCGGCCTGAGACGCCGCCGTGGCGACAGGCGCAGCGGTTGTTGCCGCAGACATGACAACTGCTTTCTTGGGATGTAGATCTTTAGACAAGATTGGTATTTGCGGCTTTGTTGATACACTATAAGTCGCGCCCTGGGGCTGTCAGACGCACTCTTGTGCAGATGTAGGCGCCAGTGATTGTTGTCGTAAGAAGAAGGCTAACAGAGCAGACTAGATGGCAGGGAAGAAAGGTGCAAGGGCGCGGTGACGCAGGACGGAGGTCCTTCGAGAATAGCCTTGCCCGTGTCAGCTGCAATGTACTGCTTGCTCCTCAGTGAACACAACAGCAGGAGGCTTGCAGGCCAGCTGCAAAGCCCGAGAATGGTAAAGCGTCTTGGCATGATTGTAAGGGTCCTTGTTCGGGCTGTGTGACGGTCAGCAAAAGCCACAGTCGACCTTGTTGCTGGGTGAGAAGCTGCGTGACAGCAGTATGTTGGCTGTTGTTGTTTTTCAATGGCTGCATAACTAGATGCGTGTGTTTGTGTGTATGTGTGGGTGGTCTGCGTGTCGAGAACCATTTTGAAAAAAAGGGCTTATCGGTTGCTCTACATTGGTTACACCACAAGTCGTTGGATTTTAGTTTCCTCGGCGTTGAACGTTGATGCAGACCGCTCGAGGATTAACAGGACCCTTGATGCAGGTCGAATGCCGTCTGAATGATCAGATGACTTCTACCCAGGACCTCCACGACCAAGGGACTGAATAGCCAGAACCATTCTTGCGAGTCTTGGTCTAGTTCTAGATCTAGACCTACAGGTTTCCCCCCAAGAACCAATTGCACTAGCAGGTAACCCCGCCTTCACCTTCCCGATCTTTCACTTCGGACTAGGCCCCTTGGCAATCAGTCTAGGTAACTAAGGTAAGTAGGTAGGTAGGTAGCTATGGGGAGCTTCGGCCAATCACATCTATTATGTCGTCAGCAGCTCACCTCGGAAGCAACGATAGCTCAATTGCCTGGAACCTGAACACCCTACAATTCTGCTTCTGTACCAGGGTATGCAGACATGCTTACAGCGGAGCTTCTGTCCCGGTCTTAAACATCAGCAAAGGAACAAAACATGCGAAGGAAGTAGCCACAAATATCATCACCGCCGAATCTGGGATTGTTTACAAAGACTAATACCGTGATCCGCAGACCCGACAGATATCCGCCCTCACCGAACCTAGAAAGTGCAGGCTCTTCGCGTTGTGGACTTGGACTTGTTTCTGAGCTCTTGACACTTTAAACTTACCCACCAGGATATGCTATTCCTCCCATAAGCCGCCGGACTCAGTTTCAGTCACCCAGGAATGTATACTCCCAACTCCCCAGCTTCTGGTGCCACTAGATAGTTCCGTGTCCCCAATGTTGCTGTTCAGACCATGAGCAAGGATCGTGACCGGGAAGACTGGCCCTGGATTATTCTCATAGTGTCGCCTCGGTTGTCCCATGCACTGGCAGAAAGTCCAGCATCGTATCCCCAAGGAGAAGAAGATGCGTGCCATATCGTGTTTCTTTTTGAGAAATGCTGCAGGTGACAGAGGACGAGAATCGAGATGTGTATAGAATGTAGAAGCACGAGACAGATAACTATGGAGAGGACGACCGACCGGGTAGAGAACTTGAGGCTTTTCTACCTTGTTCGGAAAGCGAATGACTCAAAGAAGACTTGATGAATCAATTCTAGGAGAAGAGGTATTGGCAAATGCTCTACACCTGTGTCTCTGTAGTAATAATAATTCCCCTAGCAATGATGATAACAGCTGAAACAATCTCAGTTTGCATTGATGATCTCTTGCTTCCCCATTCCCCTTCCCCCATGATGCCTAACACGGTACCTGGACAGGATATCCGTCCGGGCGGAGGACCTACTTCCGCTTCTGCTCTGCATCAAAGTCAAAAATCTTCATGAACTTGGCCGAGGTGAGAATGGCCAGGCGAAGAAACTCATCTCCAAGGCATCCCGTCGTGGCGGAGCCTAGCAGCTGCAGTTGGTAAAACTCAATGGTCGGGTCGAGAGTGATGGCGCCCATCGTCCAACGGGCAATCAGTTCAGGTTGATGGCCGTCCAAATTCCGATATAGCTCATTGTGGTCCTTGCCGACACGCCAAATCATAGGTGTCGACATCTTGACGGGCTCCGTATCTCGTCCGATCGGAAGTTGGAACCAGTGAGCTCGGCAGTGTTTCCGGTGCCGGCCACAGTAGGAAGGGAGGTCAAAGCCAACATAGGCAGGCGGGTCGATGCGAGCGCGAATCTTCTCGTATACCCATGCCTTCTTGTCGGGGAAATATGTAGGACGAACACTGACCCGCACGTCCTTGTTGCCTTTGCCGCAGGCGCGCATAGTGGCGACTGGGGTGGTCATTCCGAGCTCTTGAAAGAATGGAGACTCCTCGTAGAGGGCGAGCACCGAGTGGCGCTTCTAGAGCCAGCCGTGGTGCTCGTGCCTGAGGATGAAGAGAGGCTCCGCGTCCATGCGTTCCCTCAGCGACCAAACCTCTCCCTTCTCCTGAGGCTCCTTGAACAGTCTTAGGTAACTGCCGATCCACATCATGTCGGCCTTATAGCCGTGGTAGACAACTCGGCGGCGATCATCTCATGGTTTTCTGCGAATTAGGAACGAGCGCGTGAGGGGATACATGGCGCGTGATTTCGCGCGCCTGAGCTGCCATGTGAAATCGGTTGTGGCGTCGGGGTTGGGGACGTGGGGATCTGGCACCCACACGATTCTGTTTGTGATCTCCTCGGGGAAATGCACAGTCTTCTTTTTGGAAGAAGTGCCCTCCTCGCCGGGAGACCTCTTGAGGGAAGAGATGAGCTTAGGGGCTGGAGGCCGTGGACGGGGAGGAGGCGGAGGAGGAGGTGGAGGGGGCGGCGGAGGTGGTGTTGGGCCTCTGTATAGGAAGTGAAAATCCCTGGGAAACACACGCCAGTCCCAGTCGGGTGGTGTTGGCGGCAGTATGACCTTACCCTCGTTTACGAATTCGTAGTCAGGATAATGTTCCATCTCGGTCTCGTATAGAGTGTCGTTGATGACGTTGGTGAACTTGTGTCGGTCGAGCGCGGACTGAACGTCAACCTTGTCGTAGTTTTCCAGAACATCATCCAGTTTGAGACTTGGGTCCAGGTTCTTGAAAGGGGATACCCAGTAGTTAGTACGCTCCAGCTCCTTTCTGCGTTCGCGGGCCCTGCCCAGCTTCTTTATTTTGTTTACGATCGAGTTGAAGAACTCGACGGGATTTGTCGATGCTGTAGATACCCCATTAGAGTCTGGCGCTGAATCTGAAGAGGAGAGGCCAATTTCATAATTATCTGCAAGAGCGTCTTCCTCGATAATAGACTCGACTTCGGCTGACTGAGCAGATGCATCGTGAGCTCCAAGTTCAGAACCTGACCCTGTCTGCCCAGCTTCCGCATTTCCAGTGGCAGATTGAGAAGTTCCGGTCTCAGGTGTGGCAGCTGAAGACACAGATCGCAGGTTAGATCTGGCCCTCGCTCCAATGCGACGAACTGTGGATTGCGGACGTCTTGGGGTTGGGGGAACAAGGTATGGTCTCAAAGCCACATTTCGCCACAAAAGCTCCCGGATGGGGACCCCCGAGTCGTCACTATCAGTCTCAGTCGCGGTGTCTGTCTCAGTAGTCTCGGTCACCCAGCTGGAGTCATTGTCGACAACTGGCTCTGCGGGCGAACCACGATCCGGTGTGTTTGTGGGCGTGGTCCCGGGGCCAATATGCTGGAAGATCTGGCCTAGCTGGCGATGTTCCCTCTCGAGGATGCTTCTTTTGCTTGACTCGTCGCGGTCACGTTCTCTCCAATCTCGAATGGTAGATGCGCCTGAGCCAGACGAATCCTCGTCTCTCGATCTATCCATAGACATGATGATGTTGTCTTGATCTAGTCTGGTAAAATGTATCAAATCAGTGACGAAACTTTAACAAGAAAAGAGATATAGAAGTATGGAGCTTGTTGCCTACCTCGTGATGCAGAAGTTTTCTATCACATGAGTGCGAGATGGCGCCTGTACCACACACAAGGCTTGACCAAAGTTGAGTGGGGAATTTGATTGGGACTGCGATGGTCTGTATGAGTCTGCGGTGAACGAAAGAAGCGCTATGAACGAGTAGTGAAGTACGGGAAAAAAACTGAAAGATGTTGCTACAGTAGAACATACGACGAACCTAAGGAAATTGGGAGGAAAACAGGGTGTGTCTTAATGGGTAGATGATGGGTAAAGAGGAATAAGTGCTGAAATATGTTGCGATACGAATCAAGATGGAAGGTTGAAAGGCTGAGTGCATAAAGATTAGGGTGAAGCGGATACTTTCCTGCCTGTTGGTGAATGGCAGGAGACAGGAAGATGAAGAGATGACGGGTTAACTGGGCAGATGTCCAGTAGGATAGCCCCGCTTCAGTTCGAGGCCGAAGTCTCTCTTGGCTAGGAAAGAGGTCGAGGGAACCTCTGGCTAGTACTAATTTAATCCGGTTGACAGCACTGTGGCTGCCTTTTCTGGACTGCTTGGGGCCGTCAAAGTCCTGTACGCAACTCACAGGTGGGCGAGTATGGTCGTTTGACAGTGCGGGACTGTCAGAACTGCACAGGTGTCTGTCTGTTTTCAATAACTCGACTACAGGTACCCTTTAAAAGACTCCCCGCTACGAATTCCATGGTTCAGTGCCTCACATAACTGGCCCGCAACAGATTTATTGTGCTGCCCAGGTCAAGCCTGCCCAGAAGCACTTACAGCCATGCTCACCTACAACAATTCTTTACCACCGGAGCCTCAATTTTGACTCTCTCTTTCAGTTGGTCCACTGTGAAAAATTGTTCCCAATCAAATTTGAGGAGATCATATAACCCATACCTACCGGCACCTTTGTTAGTGATACCTAAGTACCTTACATACGTTACTGTGCCCGAGATGCCAAGATAGATTTGTAAGGGGATGTTTATACGAACAAAGACTGGTATCAATCCCAAAACCCTGTAATTTCTAAGCAGTAAATATTTTATTGAAGGCAATCGTTATTATTGAAGCTCTTCACGATAGCCTCCATGGATGATACTTCTGGGTGCACATCTACCCCAACTATTCTTGTGTGCCTGACAAAGTTCCTCAATTCACGAAACAAGCGCCGAGGTTACGCGAGTAGACGCTATCGATAGACCACACAAGAACCCCGCGACCCACACGTATCCAAGCAAAGTGGAGTGCAGAGCCAATGCGCGTTCCAGGTCAGCCATCATAGTCGGCGGAGGGAGGGAAAAAAAAAAAATTATTACATCGCGCAGAGCTTGTTCCTAGCGGCGCATTCTCTCCCCACAACTCAAATTCCTACCCCCCCAAAACATGTCAATTGCTGCCTCCAGATCATGGCAGCAAACGACACACCTCAGAATGGCACTGCTACGGCGGCTGCTGCCCCGACCGGCAACGAGCAATCCTCGTCAGGTCATCGGGGGAACCGCGGCGGCCGCGGCAACGGTCAGAGGAATCAGCGCGGCGGCGGCCGGGGCGGTCGAGGAGGCCGGCGCGGCGGTTGGGAAGACAACAAGGGCAAAGATGGGTGGAACCGCAAGTAAGACTCATCCATATATACTCTACTTACATGTCGCGACTTATAACTTCTCCCTCTCCCTCCCCCTCTTGTACCTTGTGCATTTCTCACACAAGTCCATCTGACACGATAGCAACTCGTAGACGTCACCGCGACCGCGACGACCGGCCAAATTTCCCGTCGAAGCGATCCAAGAACAATGAAGACTCTAGCAGCTTCATGAATATCCAGTTTAGCGCCGAAGAGATCGCGGCCGAGGAACGCAAACCCAAGAAGAAGGTCGCGGTCCTGATCGGGTACGCCGGTACTGGGTACAAGGGCATGCAGATCAACCACTTTGAGAAGACCATTGAGGGAGATCTGTTCCGTGCATTCGTCGATGCCGGCGCCATCTCCAAGGCCAACGCCAGCGACCCCAAAAATGTCAGCTTGATGAGGTGTGCTAGGACAGACAAGGGTGTGCATGCGGCCAGCAATGTAATCTCTCTGAAGCTCATTGTTCCTCTGGAGGAAAAGGAGGTTGCCGGTAATGGCAATGCTGAGAAGCCTGCCGATACCGCCGAGAGCAAATTTGCTGGAGAGGCTGAGGCGGCGTCCGAGGCTGCACCTGAGGCTGCACCTGAGGCCGTACCCGAAACTGCGCCTGAAGATGCTACTGAGAAGGTCGAGAACAGCGGGCCGGCGGCTGAGAACCCGTCAGGTGAGCCCTCGAAGAGTAACGCGGCTGTTGTCGCTACCGAGGCGCCCGCCATCGAGTCGAAACCCGACCAGAAGGCCTCCGAAGAACCTGCCGGAACCATGGCAGACCTTGTCGCAAGGATCAACTCCCACCTCCCGGACCAGATCCGCGTTTGGGATATCCTCCGCACCAACAACAGCTTCAGCTGCTACCAGGCCTGCGACTCGCGTTGGTACGAGTACCTGATGCCAACCCACGCACTTCTCCCTCCTCACCCCGATAGTTACCTCGGGAAAAAGGTCATATCTGCCGTGAACGAAAAGGGTGAATATGACGACTGGAAACTCAAGTTCGCGGACTTGGACAACTTCTGGGAAAATGTCGAGGAGAAGGAGATCAAGCCCTTGTTGGAGAAACTAGACCCCGAGGTGCGCAAGGAGGTCAAGTCCAGGATGCACATGGTGGAGGAGGGCGATTACAAGAAACCTTCCACACTAGGCACGGAAGAGGCATCCAAGCCGACTCCGACCGAGACTCCGGCAGACACTCCGGCAGAACCTCCCGCAGAGGCATCGCCAGAAAAGGCGGACGTGACCCCTGCAGACGTCGTCATGGCCGAGGCAGACTCGCCAGCCCCGGCAGCAGCCGAGAGCAGCGACAAACCCAAGGCGGAGGAGGAGCACGTCTACACACCAGCGGAGCTGGCGATTCGGGAGATCAAAGGCACGTATGTGGCGGCCAAGCGGCGCTACCGCGTGTCCCAGGAGCGCATCGGAAAGCTGCAGGCAGCGCTGGACAAGTACGTCGGCACGCACAACTTCCACAACTACACCATCTTGAAAAAGTTCACCGACTCGTCGGCCAAGCGACACATCAAGTCGTTCAAGGTCAACCCTGAGCCGATCCAGATCGGCGAGACCGAGTGGGTCTCGCTCAAGGTGCACGGCCAGAGCTTCATGATGCACCAGATCCGCAAGATGGTCGCCATGGCGGTCCTGACGGTCCGGTGCGGCGTGCCCCTCAACCGCATCACCCAGTCCTACGAGGCAAAGCGCATCAGCATCCCCAAGGCGCCCGGTCTCGGCCTGCTGCTTGAGAGGCCCGTGTTTGAGAACTACAGCTACCGGGCCGTCCAGACGCTCGGCAAGGAGCCCTTGAACTTTGACAAGTACGAATATCAGATCGAGGCGTTTAAGCGTGCGCAAATCTACCAGCGCATGTGGGACGTTGAGGAGCAGGAGAATATGTGAGTTTGCTGATGGAGGTCGCCCTTAAGTGAGATGTAGATTCTTTGTTACTGACAATCGGATCTAGCTTCCACACCTTCTTCAACCAAATCGACAACTTCCATACCGATCATTTCCTGTGGGTCACGGCACATGGCTTCGATGCTGCATATGAGCGCAAGGAGAGGGAGAGAATACAACTACCCAAGGGATTAGAGGCTGGCTTGGATGATGATGACGAGAACCCCGAGGACGGCGATGGTTGAGTCTAATGGCGTTTCAACTGGAAGGAAACAAAACACCGGACAAGTTTGCGGCTTCTTTTCTGTACTGGGATAGAGATACCCTTTGCATATGTACAGAATGATGAGAAATACGAGGCATTCCAACCTCGGCCTTGTCAAAATGTTTCGTGTTTGTTATGTTCGATACAATGCGTAGATACATGCCATTTTGACGGTACAATTCAGCCGCCATTCCCGAAACTCCAACAATGCTTCCCATGAAAAAAATTTGCTATCATCATTGACGCAGGCATTCCCTGAACCCTTCAGAGGCCAACAGCTTTCTTGCTATGTCTGCAAGCCATCTGATACCTTCTGATACTGGCTCGAGAGACAGCATATGAAATTCGCTGCTCTACCGGGCCTCTCCTCGTCTCCATGCTTTCATCTGCCGTTCCTTACTTCAACACAAAATCTTCATTTCCAGCTCCCCCTTCCACCTTGCCTGTGAATGAAAGGCGATTTCCAAGGGCGCCTAGGGATTTTTACTCTTCATCAATCGTGGGTAGCTGACCGCCCATAGCTTCGGAATCATGGCCCGAACCGGATGGGCAGATGATAGGGAGAAGCTGGTCGATCGATCCGGAATCATGGCCAAAGAGATACTCCAGCCTCCTGCCCTCGGGATCAAAGGGCACGTCGAGCCTTTGGGTATCCGAAGAACGGTCGCCAACACTCTGCGCATCGCTCTGGTCATCCATCTCAAATGAATTGAAGGGAGTCCGGCAGTGGCTCTGTGCGGTTCCTCCACCCATGGATTGACAGACAATAGGTGCCTGGATGAACGTAACGTTTTGAGCAGATACCTGTGGAGTGTCGGGAATCGCGGTGCTGGTATTTTGAGCAGCGCCGGGATGAAGGTTTGCCTCGCGCTCCTCTCCCACAACGCTCTGGAACAGTGCCTCATCAGAAACATCCGGATTGACACCATCCATCTGGGTGGAAGGAACCAATTCGAAGGCATCCTCCATCATCCTAATCTCATCCATGTCGACATCGACAGCGGTGGGGCGCTGGGGGCCGGCGGCGCCGGGACGACGCGTGAGCTCTTGGAAGAGCTCGAAGAACAGATCGACGTCACCGTCGCACATTTCAAGGATGGTGAGGAGAGCGGCCTCGTCCACTACACCCGGAGCGGCCGAGCTCTACTGGCCGCCGGGAGCAGTGGAGGAAGAAGAGGGTCCTGGCTGGGCTGACGAAGACGACGCGTCTGCGGTGGCGCCATCGGCGACCTGAGCGACGGCGCGGTCCTTGATGATGTAGGTACCGTGCGGGCCAACCTGGCCGTTGCGCACCCGCTCGCGCAGCTCGTTCAGAATTTTGGTGATGACCTCGACCTGATTGTCGATCCGGTCGTCGGCGGCGCGCTCACCCTCACCCGGCTTGAGGAGCGGGCCGACCAGCCAAAGCTCGCGTACCTGACGGGTGAGCGAGAGCAAGTTCTCGATCGAGGCGATCTGGATCCTTGTTAGTTTTCGTTACATCTGGGCTAAAAGTATAAAAATCACAGCAGAATATCACAAGCATATCGAGGTAGGGAAGTCTATTGCGAAGCGAAAACAATGAAATGGAAATTAAAACAAGAATGGCGACACGAAAAGATAAAAGAAAACTTACAAGTGCTTTCGACTCCAGCTGCATCCGCATGGCCTGTTGAGCAGACGTTGCAGTGTCCGCATCTTCGGTAGTAATGGGGCTCGAAAGACCAATAACCAACTCGCCAAAGTGCTTGGTGATGTCGGTGATGGCAGCTTGATGCCGGTCTGGTCGAGTGAGGGGAGAGTCAGTTTAAGCGACAAATGCCAACATAATGCGCGCACTTGCGACCATAGCGTTACTAACACTCACCCATCAGACTCGAGTTTTGTCCACGGTCCATGGTAAAATCGAGTTCTTGTGTTGAGGTTTTTTTTTTCTGGCTTTGTGAAGTGTCTAGGGTTTGTATGATAGGATGACTTGTCTGTAATGATTTCTCTTGTCCAATCCTCACATCCCAAGCAAGTCTGGAAAGTCAAAAGTGATTTGGGCCTGCACGACCCTCGTGGAAAGCGGGCGCACAAAAGCTTTTAATACTTTTTTTTCCCTCAAGGTTTTGTCGCGCAGTCAAGATTGCATTAGGCTTGGATTGTTGTCCGACTTATCTATGTGGCGGGAAACTGCTGTTGAAGAAAAGCTTACAAAAGTTGTTGCTGGAATAGCTGGCAGGTGAAAGTGAAGGTGATAAAGCAAGCTAGAGGTCAAGCAAGCAATAGCCCCCACAGTACAGCTTAGTGGGGTCGCCGGCCGGCTTAGGTAATACAGTTC
>JAVHJQ010000747.1:0-10726 GCA_031306095.1 Pyricularia sp. CD86 | reverse complement strand
AATTTTTAAAATCACCCTTTGCCTGTTTGAGATTAATCGTTTTGGCAGTTACGTGGTGCCACGTGATTTGGTTCCTTTACGTAATCCTGTTTCCTGTCGGTCGCTGTTTTGTGTCGTCAGGAGGGGTGTGACCCCGCCTGGCCTCCCTGGTACCGGCCCAACTGTCTGGTCGTAACATGTGGCTGCTCTTTTTCGGGGAAACAGGACAAAGTTGGTGTTTGTTAATGGATAGGTAATCAGGGACCCCGCGATGGAAAAAATTGCGGGGAGGGGATTGAGAAGGTGTGAGTTTGGGTTGGGAAAGTGTGTTTGATTGGTATTAAATGGAGGAAAAATGGAAATATGAAATCCGTGATGAAGTGTAAATTGCAATGGGGCATTTGGATTTGCCATAGGCAAACCGGATCCTGTTGAGAATTGATAGCGTCGTGTGTTAGCCACTGCACCGTATCGGATGTGAATTTGTTGATGCTGACTTAGCATTGTGTTTCTGCTATAAAGTGAGTGAATCACACGACCGTGAGCGCATGGCCACCTCGGAAAACATGAGTGGGGCAAGGGTGGGGTGGTAATTATTAACTTCAAATAATATATACCGCTTTTCCCGAATAACTTTATTCCATTTTGTTTATATCGACCTTAAACCTCTTGTCCAATTAAGCTTCGAGCTCTAGGAGATTAAGTTCTTAAAATTGGCCGATACAAGGCCGAGAAACCCCGCGTTTGAACACATACCACGTATTTAAAGAAATCGTTACGCTTTTATTGCGTAGGTTCGCTTCGCTTACCAAGCATTCCTTTGGTCCGCCGGATTAAGTTCCGGGTGGAAGATGACTGCGAACCGATCGACAGTGGAACAAGCGTTGTGCCTGCCGTTGGTTCACTGAGAGGGCGTTATCTTCGATACATCGCGAGAACCGGCCTAGTAAAGGGAATTAAACCGGTTTATGAAGAAAAACGCAGGTTTACTTTTGACAACGCACTTTCTTCTATGGAAATTGTTGCCGTGTGCTTGATGAAGATGCCAGTACTCTAGAAAGAGACAGCGGCACATCCACCTGTATAAAACCTCGTTCCTCCTAGCTAGGACACAACGCGATCCAAAGTACTCCGTGTTTTTGGCAACAAGATGAACAAATACGATGCTGTACGGGCCAACGGAAGCGGAGCAGGGACAGTCTTTCGGTACAATGGCGGCAAATTCATTCGTGAGAGTCGAGGGCTGGGCGGGAACCAACATTCCCGGCAGGGCCACTAGCCAGTGCTACAGATAGAGTCAAGACTGACGATAGATAGGTACGTACTGAGATGGGGTGGCATCTTGTATATTTCTCCCTCAGTACCCGAACGACAGAGGTTGATATAATCCTAAAGTTTAACTTAAACTATTCTGGGACGAAAAGCAATATCATTTGTTTTTGCAAAGAATTTGAGTCCTCTTTGACTGAGCTTTTCGCGGTCTCTGGCTGATTGACACACCGCGGGAGGCGCGGCGTGATCCCGAAATCATCTGCTGACAAATTAGTGCCAGTTCCTACATATCCAGTAATATAGTTTATTAACTGAACCCTTTGAATTTCTTATGATGAACTCTAGCTCCCGACAGCTTAAGTTTAGAGTAATGTGCAAGGTATATACAAGCAATTTACTAAGATTCTCCCTATGCAGATGAGAGTTTTGCCACTTGAATTGTAACGGGTTGGCAGCAGGTAACGCTCTGCGGACAAGGTTATTGGGTGGTACGCAGTTGTCGCGATGCCTCCTGTATGTAGGGCCGCGTTGAGTAGACTCCATGATTCTTTATCTGACCTCCAAAATAATCCACTTCGTTGACCGACACAGGAGTGACTGTACTGGGTACTATGATTTACCATCCTATTTGCAGTGACTCCTTTTTGCACAGGGTATTTTACAGTTACGGCCATGTTATCGATCACTCAAGATTCGTTATACAACACCCTTTCTCAATTACACAATATAAGCCTTCAGTAGGTAGCGCTACCACCGCCAATACTACTACCAACACCACCCAATGGTTAGGGTGAGCGGTTAAGGATTAGGTGATTCGGTTATGCATTAGGTGATAGCGGTAAGAATTAGGGTTATCTTTAGGATTGCGAACAAAGAGGTGGCGATAAATATATTTGCAAATTAGCACTTGGTGGATCACCAAAGGCTGCTCGCAAGGAATCGTGGGTGATCGATAACGTAGCCATACATCTAATAACATATAAATATGGTAATATAGGTATGTAGGGAAGCATATTAATTGGTTATTATTACTGGGTGGATCAAAACCGGGGACCTGATAAAGAATCGTGGATGTTATTCAACGTCCCTATACCATAATAAGTCATGGACTCATGGGGCTGTTCACAGCAAAATTGGAGGCCAATCTGATCGGGTTCCAACTCAATATGAAAACCTTATCAGAGCCCACTTGGCTTCCTAGGTACTAGTACTACGTATATTCTGGAGTACTAAGCCCCGTACGTGGTAAACTCCAGCAGGTGGGTCAATTGTTCTCCAAGGGCATCCTAGTCGATACTGTCGGTTCATGCGAAGGGCGGTTATGAGCGGCAATCAAGCTCTCCAGACCCCACGATACGTCTCGACCTTACAGACCATATCTCCCAGGTGCGCACTGTGCTTCGTGAGGGGTTTCTTATTACGAAGAATGTCCCAGAGGCGCTCGACTGTCCTTCGGTCACCGTCTAGAGGGTACGAAAAGCTTATGGTAGAAGGCCCCTCAAGGTGAAGGAAAGAGAAATGTAATTTCCACGCAGTGCACAGCAAACGAAGTGGTTTTAGAAGAGAAAACAGTGGGTGAGTTTGTGCGCCTCAATGCTAGCAGCGCGTGGTTTAGCCCCTTTTTCTGACATCTGGTGCTCGACATCCTGTTAAACCACAGTCCCTGCAAGGCAAGGCCTTACGCATGTATGATGCAGTATTCTTAATTCAACCTAGCTGTGTCAGAGATGATCAGATCAATAATTTACCTTTTTCTCAATCATGCTTGAAATGGGTGATCGCTGGTAGCCAATTGCAATTGAATCCCAAGATACTAAAAGAAGGTCTGTCTTTTCAATAGCGTCGTCGTTCGTCTGGAACAGATAGAGAGTTCTTCCTTGGCAGATTTTCTTATTGTTTCTCTAAGGCAGCAGAAATTATTTCCATTGTCGTCACCATTGGAGTCCTGAAAGGACGATTGGAAGCCCGCAAATTCTAGCAGGATAAGATTGCTTCTCAATGCCGAAGTCTAGCCGGAGCATCACGAGCTGAAGAGCAAATTCACGGTCTAAGCTTGTTGGGAGAGTCTTGGCAATGATTGGACGCGTAACCAACGTTTACGAAGATACGAAACGATGGCCGGCAGTGACGTAGCCTTGAGCTCAACTGCTTAAGATGCTGGACTTCGCCTCATCTTATTGAATGCAGATTTGCCACTGTCGAAATTTGAAAATGCTACGTCTCCTATTCTTAAAAGTGGTGACAATGAAACTCAAGCTTCAGTGGTAGGGTAAATTAGATTGCAGACTTCAGTAGCAGTCAGCGATCCCGCCCACGATCCGAGATGCCAAACCCGGCAAACCCTGACTTATGGTTCGGTGTTCGCGTGCCGGCAGCCTTAGACGATAGTCATGTCATGGCAGCCTGTTTGTCCCAATGTGGGAAAATGTGGAGGTTCGGCTACCGACTCCATGGGAATGCATACCCGCGCGTTAAACTCTATTGCACGCAGAGCTCCACCCCTATCCCTTCCACTGGGACTTCGCCGCCACGACGGAAGTTCCGAATGCGGTTATAGTCGCCGTCCGGATTCTTCGGTCGCTCTACGGCATCTCCTAGTTATCCATAGGGGATGATACCATCTGATTCCGGTGCCCCCGGATAGGGGCATTGAGAATGATAGTACTACGGGCAAACATTTCTGGGCGCGAGCATTCTATCCATCCCTTCGACGAAGATATAAAGCCACTAACATCCGTCTTGGAGTTGCGTTTGTTTTGGCTTCATCCTCATCCCCATCATCTTGGAGTATCACATTCACTCAAGCCACTCGCTTCCTAAACATTTCAGCTTCAGTCATTTTTACTACATTATAATCGACTTATTCTACAGGTTCGAAACCGAACATCCCAAAGCGTCAAAATGCAGTTCTCCACCATCGTCACCATCCTCTTCGTCGGCGTTGCTACCGCTTTGCCTGTAAGCAGAATCACACAAGGCTCATCACCAACTCATGCATAGATGTGGTATCAACCATCAACGTTCACAGCTGACTCTACTTTCACACTACAACAGCAAGCAACCCCCACCAGCGTCGCCAATACCACCACCAGCGCGGTACCTACTGCCACGGCGACCTGCACCCCCGGTCCCGTGGTCGAGTACACGGTCCAGCCCAACGACACCCTGACCATCGTGTCGCAGAAGCTCAACTCTGGCATCTGCAACATCGCCACGCTCAACAACCTGTCCAACCCCAACTACATTGTCCAGGGCAGCGTGCTCGAGGTCCCGACCTACCCCTGCACCATCGACAACATCTCCTGCTTGGCCAAGCCCAGCGAGAACAACTCCTGCGCCACCGGAGTTCCCTCCACCTACACCATTGTCTCGGGCGACACCTTCTTCCTGGTTGCGCAAAGTTTCAACCTCAGCGTCGATGCGCTCCAGGCCGCCAACTCGGGCGTCGACCCTCTCCTGCTCCAGGTCGACCAGGTCATCAACATCCCGATCTGCACGAACTAACCTGGGCTTTTCTTGAGGGGGTTCAAGGAAATGGGATCAGTGGAAGTAAATGGACGGGTACTGTAAAGGTGCATGGGGGTACATTACGGATAGACGCGGCAGCAATGCTACTATAGTGACTCAAATAATTAATTTTTTTTGCAAACAGCCGGGGATTCCTCGACCTGGACCAGTTTTAAGCCCAGCAAACCTGATAAGCGCACTTGGTGCAGATGATAGGTATCCTATATCAGTCACACGTCAGAAGCGAGATCATGAGATGACGCGAAGAGGTGCCGATAATGCGGCTACAGGCGCAGGTAAGCAGCTACCCGCGTCAGCTCAACGACTCGAGTGAATGAGAAAGCATGGGGCTGATTCCGGTGTCTCATGGTTCTTGCCTTTTTTTTTCTTTTTTTCCTTCTCTTCCCTCAAGGCAGCGTTGGCACAGCAAGCACAGTAAGACTTTACTCATCCGGTGTCACTGAGTTGTTGGATCAAGGCTAGAATGTCAGCCGTACCTTTCCCACCCATCGGAGTGGTAGCGGAAACATGAGTAATATTGACAGGCCGTGTTAAGCAAGGCACACTTCGCAGCGGGATTGGGCAGAATTCGCCGGCAGCCAAGGCAAAACAAAGCCCCTGCGGGCCGGGCGCAGATCTACTACCAGCTGGGCACAACCGAACGCCGAGAGCACCTTTTTAGGGCTAGCGACGAATCCAGGGCCCCATGCTGTGCCACCTGCATGCGACTTGTTGTTAGACTTCATGGAAATGAACGAATCACATCTCCGGACAGGTATTTTTATTTTAAGCATCTCTGCGATCCGCACCCAAATGTAATAGTCAAGAAGTATGAGTGGGGGGAGAAGGATCTTGGCCCGCGTCTTTTTACTCAGGCCGTGTACCGCTTCCACTACACGTCGGGGATACTGGTTACGAATGGGGAAATTATCGGCCGTGATTGGTTTTCGCGGCCAGCCTTTTAATCTTTTTGTTCTCCCTCTCCCTTTTCCCGTTTTTCTGTCCTCTGTCCTTGTCCAACTCCCAATTGCGCGTCCTACCGTCGATCTGAATTTGAAGATTCGGCGCTGTTGCTCTCAGTGATTGAAACAGCAATGAGTCTGCATCCGCGCGTAACCAGCTGGAGGTCGGTATTGTTTGTGGTCGCGACATGTTTTGCTTCCTGCCGAGCTTTTGAATGGCAGGCGAGCCATTCGGGTAAGTCAGATACTCGGATTCCACCAACCGAATTCTGTTTGGCGCAGTACATTCACTTTACTGACTGTCGGTTGACGTGACGAACTACTGCAGTTGCTGTTCTTGGGAACTATCTTTATATCCACGGCGGAAAGACGACTCGGCCGGTAGCTGGGCAGGATTCAGGCTGGACATCAGGTAGGCTTTGCTAGCAGCTTCCACCGAGCGGGAGTTTTGATTCCTATTACCCGAGAATCACAAAATAACACAAGCCACGTCGACTTGGTACAGACAACACAACATGGGCAATCCCAATAGATAAATCCTGGAGTCTCGGGTCGGGGAACTTTGAAAAATACGCAATCGATGATCCGGACTTTGTGTCAACAGCAAAGCCAGCCATGTGGCCAGATCCGAGCGGGACGCGCATGTACACGTGGGGCGGGAGCAGCATTGACGGAATTGCCAACAGAAACTCGAACGAACCACAGCTTTCCACGTTCGTCCGGGAGAGCAACACTTCGAGTGAGGGAAAATGGGAGAGGGGCCAGAACAAACCCGAAGCGTCCTCCGGCCAGAAGCTCATCCACAGGACACACCTCGGAAGCTGGACTAGCTGCAACGGACTTGGATTCTACATGGGCGGATACCTTCACTCTGCGACCGACAACTCAACGGAGCTCTGGGGGAGGAACAAGCGAGCGCTCCCGGGCCTCATCATCTTCAACATGACCGACGGGACGTGGGCGAACCAAACGGCAGACGACTTTGGGCAGGGAGCCAGGCGCGGCACCCACCTGGACGGCTACGCCGTGTGCCTCCCTACTCTCGGGACCAGAAACCAGGGGATCGTGGTGTTCATGGCCGGGCTGCAGGGTACGATAAACGACGATGGAGACAACGCAGACGTGCCAATGGACCGCATCACCTTTTACGACATTGGGACGCGAACCTTCCACACGCAAAAGACGACGGGCGCCTACACCCCGGACAAGCGCAGGAGACGCGGCTGCGCAGTGGCAACCACCGACGCCATCAGCAGCAACCGCACCGGCGGGTACGAGATCTTCATGTTTGGAGGCGTCGGCATCACGCCCGCCGACCTCTGGATCCTGACCGTCCCGGGCTTCCGCTGGTTCCAAGCCCCACCCACGGGACTCCCGACTACGGCACGCAGCAACCTGGACTGCGCGGTGGCCGGCCGGGGCCAGCGGCAGATGATCGCCGTGGGCGGCTACGACGAGAAGCAGAGCGGCGACACCAATGCGTGGACGCGCCAGGATGACTGGCCGAGGAACATGCAGGTGATGGACCTCACGAGCCTCGAGTGGTCGGGTGATTTCGATGCCGACGCGCTTCCCTATCAGCCACCGGCCATGGTGGTGGACTGGAACAGGAACGGCGGTCTCGCAGGTGTGCAGTGGGATGACCCGAGCACGCGAGCGCTCTTTTCGGATGTTCTCGACGGGCGCCCTGGTGATGACCAGCAGAATGGTAGCCCGCCGGGTGGTGGGCCAGCCTCGGCGGATCCGTCGGCTCCTGCGGGCACGGGCGGCACGAACGTGGCGGCCATCGCTGGTGGTGTCGCTGGAGGAGTAGCGGCCCTGTTGATCGCCGCCGCAGCCGGGTTTTATTTCTACTGGTACCGGCCACGACGACGGCAAACTCGCGAGAATGTCGTCCAGGCCCCTGGAGATGGTCGGTGGCACCAGGAAGTCAATGTGGCGCAGCAGCCTCAGAAATACCAGCACGAGGACGGCGTCAAGGAGATGGTCGGTAGCCCTGTGGCACAGGCGGAGCTTGAAAGTGGTTCCACCCTCCCGGTGCATGAGTTGGACATGCAAACGCGACGGCATGAACTTGGGTGATTAAATCTGAAAATCCTTGACACAGTTAATAACGAGCAGATTGCGATTGAAAGGGAGAAGGTTTTGTTGGTGTCGTCACTATTGGTTGTATGTTTTCCAGGCTACAATCTCCCCCGTCGCTCTACTTCATTCGAAACCAACTACGTAAACCTAATATACGTAATCGTGGATGACCCTGACAGTCCCAAAGTAGTAACCATCAACCAGTTTGGGGTAAACAATAAATTGAAGCTAGGGATCGTCGGCGGTAAAGACCGAGTCAAGCTTTTTAGCCAAGGAAAGTGACAGGTCGGCGCGTTGAAGAAGCGAAGAAACATACCAATTTCCACATTTGGCGGAATCGTCGAGTCCAGATTCCCGACAACAAGGGAGAGTGAACCGTGGTTGTATTTTGCGGACTTGCCTCCTCCGACGTCCAGGGGTGCTTTGGTAGCACCAGCGTGAGGTGAGATTTGGAGGCGGATGGTAAGGAAACCGATAGGCGGAATATTTTGGGGGGGTGCGGAGCCATCAGAGTCAAGGTGAAAACGAATCGAGGCTAGATCTGGTTCAAATTTCCCCAATTCCCTCACGGCGGTCCTGACAGTGTTTCCATTACGGGCGCTCCATCTCCGTGTTAATCTACCTGTAATGGTATAATGTGAACCCCTCTCCGGGAGGCGAATCCGAAAATTCCATCATGATCAACCTCAAACCAGAAACCAGCGCAGATTCTACTGACTCTGAATCCCATACAAAAAGGCCACGCAGCTGCTCAATGTTCGTCTGATGAGTTGACTGGTTTCTTGTCCGCCCACCATCACCACACACAAAAAAAAGAAACACCGTCAATCGAGACTCTGCAAAATGAAGTCTTTCTTTGCCCTCGGCGCCCTCATCAGCGCCGTCGCCGCGCAGGCCCCTGCGTGGGCACAATGTGGTGGGACCGGCCACACCGGCCCGACCACTTGCGTTTCGGGGCACTCTTGTGTTGTGGTGAACGAGTGGTACAGTCAATGTCAGCCTGGAGCGTCCAACCCTCCCGGTAACGGCGGCGGCAGTGGTGGTGGTAGTGGCGGCAACGGCAAGTTCACCTTCTTTGGCACCAACGAGGCCGGAGCTGAGTTCGGCAGCGACACTCTCCCCGGCGCCTGGGGCAAGGAGTACACGTTCCCGGACACTTCTACCATCGATGTTAGTATTCCCTCCCATATCTTATTCACTCATCGTGTATTCTTTTGGCAGATATTACTATGATTTATGCCAAAATGAAAGCTGACCAGCCTTCTCATGATCCATAGACCCTGATGAGCCAAGGCTACAACACCTTCCGTGTCTGCATGGCAATGGAGCGCCTGGCAGACAAGGGGCTGACGGGAGCCTTCAACCAAGCCTACCTCCGCAACCTGACGACAGTCGTCAACCACATCACAAACAAGGGCGGCTGGGCGGTCATCGACCCGCACAACTACGGCCGGTTCAACAAGAACATCATCACCGACACCTCTGCCTTCAAGACCTTCTTCGTCAACCTTGCAACGTCCTTCAAGAGCAACAACAAGGTGGTCTTTGACACCAACAACGAGTACAACACCATGGACCAGGACCTCGTGCTCCGGCTGAACCAGGCCAGCATCGACGGCATCCGGGCCGCCGGCGCGACGTCGCAGTACATCTTCGTCGAGGGCAACGCGTGGTCCGGAGCCTGGTCCTGGAACACGACCAACGACAACATGAAGGCCCTCACGGACCCGCAGAACAAGCTCGTCTACGAGATGCACCAGTACCTCGACTCGGACTCGTCGGGAACCTCGCCAGACTGCGTCAGTGCAAACATTGGCGTCCAGCGCATCGTGGGCGCGACCGAGTGGCTCAGGGCGAACAAGAAGGTCGGCATGATTGGTGAGTTTGCCGGCGGTCCCAACGATCAGTGCAAGGCAGCCGTCAAGGGCATGCTGGACCACATGAAGCAGAACAGCGACGTGTGGATGGGTGCTCTGTGGTGGGCTGCTGGGCCTTGGTGGGGTGACTACATGTATGGGTTCGAGCCGCCTTCTTCGACGGCTTATGTCTACTACAACAGTTTGTTGAAGACATATCTGTGAAGGGCGCTGGATGATCAGGAACATGAGTGGTTGGTGAGAGTGTATAGTACATGTTTTTATCTACACTTTGAGGCAAAAACAATTGTTATTCACCTATGCGTAAGTTTGATGCTAAGCCAAGTTTGGTCACAGTAGAAACGAAAATATGAAAAAGGAAGTGAAACCAACATATCTGAGACGATAGGAGATCATTTCCCCTTTCCGAGCGCATCGCTTGTAGAGCCGTAATGTCAAAAGCCAGCAACGGAGAAGAAGCCAGTACTGTAATAGAAGATGGTAGCTCTGCCAAAACTAAATGCACAAGGGCTATCACTCATATGGGGTGCAAAAACAGGAGGGAAAAACAAGAAGAAAAAGACATAGCACACCAGGGACTTCCCAGTGGTCACACAACAGAAGACGAGTTTCAACCCTTACCAAATCGGT
The DNA here is from genome assembly GCA_031306095.1 of Pyricularia sp. CD86. Taxonomy (NCBI): domain Eukaryota; kingdom Fungi; phylum Ascomycota; class Sordariomycetes; order Magnaporthales; family Pyriculariaceae; genus Pyricularia; species Pyricularia sp. CD86. The sequence goes on along the minus strand of JAVHJQ010000747.1, from coordinate 414 downwards.
ACGAAGAGAAAGTCGTTGATTTTGGGATTCGCGGGGTCTCAGACCAGACACCCTCTGCTCCCTTTGCTCCTAGCCAAACCTCCATTCGCCGTCTCATTGACGGTTCCTTTAACTTGACCCACACGCCTTCCAATTAAATGTCCATATCAGGTGTGCTCAGTCCACTGCGGTAATACATTCAAGGCAGCATTTCTAGAGGGATGAGATGATGCTAGCAAGTGTGGCACAGCACGGGTAAATGAATCCCCTTACTTTCTGGTTTATGGTTGTAAGCGCTTGGCAGACTACTGCGTATGGCTACTGGGTGGGTATCGCATTGTGAACCTTTTCAAGTCTCACATTATAACGTTGCGTACCCCACTTCGGGCACCCCCAACTTCTGGCACCCAAAAATAACATCACTTTTATTGTTAA
>JAVHJQ010000746.1:0-11228 GCA_031306095.1 Pyricularia sp. CD86 | reverse complement strand
CTACAGTACAGTCCGTTTCGCCCGCTTCTTTGCTCTGGCAACCACAAAGATTGTGGACCCCTAAATGGGCTTCAGACTTTTTTTTTTCCTCCTCCCTCCATCTTTTCCAGTGCCTCCGGAGGGCATTTCGGTTTTTGTCGTACAAAAGCAACAACCGCGCGGGAATTGACTCGCTAACGAGGGGAAAAGGGTTGGGTTTTGTGCACAGAAACAAATCTTTAATGAAATAAACGGCCTGCCAAATTTTACCAATTCCAATTCCCGCTTGGCCGAAGTCTTATTTTTTCTCTCTCTTTGCGAGAGACGCTACCAACAAAGCAAACCAAAAAGGCAAACCAAAACCACGCTAGCTTACGATCAGATACGGCCCCTACTTTTACGAACCATTTCAGTAATGACCCAAATGACAACCGAGCTTGGATTCGACCCCGAGATTTAGAATTCCTCGCCCGAACGAGTTCCCGTCAAATCTTTTTAGGTTCCTTTTGCAGGGGTTGCTTCTGCTTTAAGGATTTCTCGGTAACCCCCGCGTATGCATTGTTGCAACGATATTGCAACACACCCACCTACCAAGAAGTCACCCGGGACTTTGTTTGTTGTTCTCCTCAGTCTCTATTCGCTCTCTTGTTGGCAACTTTGAAAACCAAATTTGGTCTCAAACCCTCTTCTTCCGGACCTGAGCTCAGCTCATATCCCCCGTGAACCTCAAAAATCAAGGGCAATTAACTCCCCAGGCTGGAATGTACCTTTTCTGAGGTTGTTCGCATGCGTGGCCACAACTGGGACTGCGCCAAGAACCTCTAGATCTGAACTGCTATGACTGGAGAGCGATTGGATTCAAGGTATGCTAACGTTTGATTTCTGTATTCTTTCCTGTCCTGTGTTATTTTGTCAGCAACTCTTGGCTCTTGCTATCCAGGATCCTGCATTTCCTATTACCTATATCGAATATCTCAGCTAGATATGGCCAATGTCCCAGAAGCGCCAATATCCCATTCTCAGATATATCTCAGCTTTACCCGTACTTCTGCAGCAACTCCACCTACCTAAACTACTTGGAGACGAAAGAGGCTTACCTTTTCCGCTACTATAAAAACAGTTTTGGCAACCGGCAAGCCTGGTTACCTTCTGCACCTTCCTCCCACGATACACCCGCGACGGCGCTATTGCCGAGCCCTGTATTCGAAGCTTCGGACGACCAGCAGAGCAGCGGAGGGTACTGCACACCTCACCTGGAAGGCGTTTCTCCCCTTGACGCAACATTCGAGCATATCGGAGGAGATTCATCGCCACGAAACCTTGATTCGGGTGGCTTGGGTGGCCGGGAGTCTTTGGCCCAGATAGCTGGGCAAGGCGCTGTACATAGCCGCAAGAGAGCTCGCTTGGCAAGTGGTTTTCGGACATCTTTGTCTGACCCGCCCGCACTGCAACCATTGTCCGAGCCTTCGAATAGACTCCCATTGTCACATCCTAACGGAGACGACACAAAACCTCGACCCGAGGAGTCACCTCTTAAAAGAGCTAGAAAGGTCCGGCGGCGAGACGCCGGACCCGCTGACCAAGGGCAAACTATAACACCGCCATCCTCGACCCATAAAAGGACATCTCGGCAAAAACCCACCCCCAAGATCGATAAAGAAACCGAGACCATGCAGGATGCCCAAGGATTCCATGATTTTCCCGGAACGGGTGCCCAGGATCCAAACGACATGCCTGTATTCGTGACCTCGCCCGGTGACATGTTCGCCTATCCCCTGTCAGCACCGACGTCGGCGTCCCTCTTCCCCGATCCAAACATGTGGAATAACGACGGTGGCTTCTCAGGCCTGGGCCTGGATATCGACTTTGGCGCCGCAGGCTCTGGCATGTTGCAGGGCCACCACACCTTGAGCCCAACTCAGCATCTTTCCATGGACCCATCGGGTTGGGACGCGACAGCTCAGATGTTCCAGGATTCTAGCGTACAAGCCCAAGATGTACAGCTTGGACAAAATCAGCCAGATATGCAACATACCCATCCACAGGCCCAGCCTCAGCCCCAGCAGCAACGGGGCATTTCGCGTTCACAGAGCAAGCAACAACGCCCCACGAAACGTGAGCGCCCTATTGCTCCCAAGACAACCACGTCAAGCGCCGACATATCGTTCACTGCAGTGTCGGCTTCTCTCGACCAGGTGTCTCTGGGCTTGGACAGCACGGAACTTTACCAAGGATCCTTTGATGACCCGTTCTGTGTATCACACACGGGCGAAAGCGTTAATCCTGGTCTTCTTCTCAGTAGACCTCCATCAGTCAACATGGACGGCCCATCGCATAGGGTGCAGCCACAGTCACACGTTCCCGTGAGCTCGGCTTCCTCGGGTATGCTCCAGTCCTCTTCTCATGCCCAAGATTTTGGCATATCCAAAGCGTCCATGCGCGAGATGGCGCCCGCTAGACCGGTAGGCAGCAGAGCAAATACAGTGATTCCACCCGCAAAAGCCAGTGTGGCTCGCCCCGCTGTTTCTCGGAGCTTCAGTGAGCACAGAAGCCAGAAACGGACAGGTAGAGCCTCGGGAACCAACAAGATGCCTGTTCTTGCGCCAGCCACGCAAAGGCCTCTCCAACCTCCTCCCCAACTTCAACCACAGCAGCCGCCACAGCGTCCTCGCAGTCGACCGTCGTCGACCGGTAGCATGCGATCTTCAGGCCGGTCTTCACCATTCAAAGACCATCACCATTCCCGTCTGTCGAGCTTGAACTCCATCCCCGAGGCATCTCCCCAGCCGCAGCTCGCGTTCAGGCCGACGCTCGCTAGGATTACCGTGAATGCGGACGGACATGCTAGCGTGGAGGAGGTATTTCCGAGCAGACGGACCCGTTCGGCGCGCTCGGGGCGCTCTTCCCGTTCGGTTGACGACGAGTATGACGAATATGCATCTTCAACCGATGACGAGGAAATCGTGATCCCAGTCAAATGCAGCAGGCCTCGCTCATTTGCCCTCCCAGACTCCTTGGAGGTCTCCGGCTCCAGGCCTAGGTGGCAGGAGGCTGGTGGCCGATTATTGCCCCACGAGATCTCTCTCCAGAATGACGAAGAAAGCGAGGCCGAGACCGTGATAAATGACGGTGCCGGTGATGCGGAGAGTGAACTCAGAAGGTTGAGGCAGCGACAAATGGCGAACCACGGCAGCCCGAAGAAGTTGAAAATCTCGGCCACCCGCAGTTTCAGCGGACATCATTCACACCCGGCCTTGTTGTCTCCGGCGACAATGACAGAGATGAGCCTGCCGACGCCATCGTCGCGAAACCGTGTTCGGTGCGTTTGCGCCGGCAGCCCCGGGGGCGAGCAAACAGTCGACGGGCTTATGGTGCAATGGTAAGTTGTTAAGAGACAGTCTGCTCGTGTGGAGAGTGAGGCGACGTTTATTTGCTGACTTTCTGCCATAGTCAATCGTGCGAAATGTGGCTTCATGGAAAGTGTATCAACGTGAGCAAACGTAACATGCCGTCTGTGTACATCTGCTCGTTCTGCGCCGAGACTCCGAGGAACCGAAGGAATGTGGCTCTGGGGGCATCTTCACCTCTGGCGCACAAGTCTTTTACCAAGTTTCGGTGAGGGAGTACCGCGCGATATGGAGCCAACTTGGGGCTCTTAAGTCGCTGGCAATACCTCTTTTTCCGGTGGGGTCGTTGTGTCCACAAAGAGGTTTCCGAGATCTTGGTGTAACTGCTGTTTTATGATGATTGTTTTAAGCAGTTGTTCTCATGAACTTCAACTCTGCTGTTCTTGCTTTGTTCACCGGTTGTTTTGGAGTTAGGGGGGCACAATGCGAACATAGATACACGGAGCATGGGATGACATACAAATGATAAACATGGAGGGTGGCCAAGGGGATGGCGATACCCAAACATATACGTCGAACGAGTTGGCTGTGGGAATTTTGAACTGTCTGGATGAATGGGCAGCAATGCATAGCATAGCATAACATGTCTATATATAGTTTACCAAAGGTAACTAGACCAAGATTTTATGAGCAGTCACTGTGAGCTAGCTGCATGCAGGTTCTATCACCTGTGTGTATGAAATGATGATGTGTTTTATATTTTTCTAATCTTGGTAGCCTTCTATTAGGGACCCAAGATCCCTTATAGGATACTTCAAACGTCATGTGTTACGTTGCCTAAAAATAAAGATAGTTATGTAAGGTACCTATCTGCGCGACGACACCCACCCACCAACAGCATGCTTACACTTTTCATCCATCCCATGACGACAAGTTACAAAGCGTTATCGATTAGCGACCCCCAGCAAGCAAGAGCCGGTGTCGGACAGCGGGGTTTCGACTGGTCCCATGTCCTCCTCCACCATTTTAGTGGGCGCGGAGGTTAATCGGAGGGAGCTTTTGCTTTCGACGGCAGCAACTTACACGAACAAGGTCGAGCTTTCTTGGGGGGTTTGTGAGCTCTCGGGGCCCAATTCTCAATTCTACAATTTCTTTAAATTGCCATTGAGGTTTTCTTTCCCTGGTCATTCGGGTAACCCTTTTTATTTTTTAAAGACTGGCGGACAGACGTTTCGACAGACAAGGGATTGATCTCGTTTTTCATTTTCATCTTTTTGTCTTCTTTTCACCAGCTCCCCACCATGTCGTCGTTCAACATTGTCGTCTTTGCTGGTGACCACTCTGGTCCCGAGGTGCGTTTTCTTTGGGATCTTGCCAAATGGGAACGAGATTCGGGTTGCATCCGCATCTTCCCGCCTTCTTGTGCTTCATCTCTGGGTGTGAAATCCACGCTAACTGTTACACTGATTTGCCGTTATAGGTCGTCGCCGAGGCTGTCAAGGTGAGATCCATTCTATTTCCTGGCTTGTAGCTGGCGGCAAAGCAAAGCTGGTTTGGCTGGCTGGATAACGAACTGCTTGCTAACCATATGATCTTATTTGTCTACAACAGGTCCTCAAGACTGTTGAGGAGAAGAGCAAGACGGGTGTCAAGTTTAACCTGCAGGATCATCTGCTGGGTGGTGTGAGTTTGACTTTTGCTTAACCCCGATTTTTCCGGCCACTCGCCTTTTGTAGCTGTGGGCGAGGTCACGACTCTCCTTGGCGAATGTATACCATGAATTTGCGCCTTGGCGGCAAGATGCCAGGTTCACATCCCAAAAGAGCATCAGCCTCTCCCTGGATAAAATAGAAACATTACTAAAACCACCAAATTGAACTCAGGCTTCAATCAACGCTCACGGTAGCCCCTTGACCGATGAGGCCCTAGCCGCCGCCAAGTCGGCTGATGCCATCCTCCTCGGCGCCATCGGCGGTCCGGAATGGGGACCCTCGTCACCGGTGAGGCCGGAGCAGGGTCTCCTCAAGCTCCGCAAGGAGCTCGGCACATTTGGAAACCTCCGCCCTTGTTCGTTCGCCTCGGATTCGCTGGTGGACTTTTCGCCCCTCACGGCCGACGTCTGCCGCGGCACCGACTTTGTCGTCGTCCGCGAGCTGACCGGAGGTATCTACTTTGGTGACCGCACCGAGGACGACGGCTCCGGTTACGCACTCGACACTGAGCCCTACTCGCGCCACGAGATCGAGAGGATAGCTCGCCTGGGTGCCCAACTGGCTCTTGCCCGCAACCCACCCGCCAAGGTCTGGAGTCTGGACAAGGCCAACGTTCTGGCCACGAGCCGCCTGTGGAGGAAGGTGGTCGACGAGATCTTTGCCAAGGAGTTCCCCCAGCTCGAGTTGGGCCACCATCTCATCGACTCGGCCGCCATGCTCATGGTCAAGAACCCAAGGGCCCTCAACGGCGTCGTCATCACCAGCAACCTGTTTGGCGACATCATCAGCGACGAGGCCAGCGTCATCCCCGGCAGCTTGGGTCTGCTGCCGAGTGCCAGCCTGGGTACCATTCCGGACGGCCAGAGCCGGTGCAACGGCATTTATGAGCCCATCCACGGTATGTTTTGAGCCGGTGTTCTATCGATTGGTTTTTTAATTTCAACTTGTTTTTTTTTTGACTTCCCAATGTATGCTGACAATGATTCCCTATTCTCCAGGATCCGCTCCCGATATCTCAGGCAAAGGCATCGTCAACCCCGTGGGCACCATCCTCTCGGTGGCCATGATGCTGCGCTACTCACTACGCATGCCCGCCGAAGCCGACGCGGTCGAGGCTGCCGTCAAGGCCGCCATTGACGGCGGTGTCCGGACCAAGGATCTGGGCGGTAACGCCGGCACCAAGGAGATGGGCGAGGCCGTCATTGCAGAGCTGAACAAGCTGCTATAGGATGTCTGTACGAACAAGAAGAAGAAAAAAAAGAAGCAAAACAACAAAAAAATGACGAAAACCAAACCATTACTGGCCTACTATTGAAGTTGGATGAACAACGGGTGTCTTACTGGCAGTCAGTTGGGATTGTTGAACTTGCGTGGTTGGTGTTTGGGGATTTGCAAACGGTTCACGAAAAAAAGGGATACGTTTCTCTCTTTGTCTTTTACGCTGTTTCCACCGAGCCTATATTCCAGTCAACGCTGATTATGCAGACTAATATTTGAAAGATGACGATATTTTCTCGACTGCTTGTGTTACCACATGTCAAGGGTCGGTCCATGCAGTGCATCAATCAATGCTACGTTCATATGGGTTCATCACACACCGGTATTCTTTATTTGTATCGATAAAAGATAGAAACCCGGCAACATATTTACATTTGCGCGTCCATACATACATGCATGGTAGCTATTCAACTACGAGCCAACAAGACATTCGTATACTGTCGAACCCGCAAAGAATTCTCTCGTGTCACAAAAGACAAAATTGAAAACAACCAAAAACCAAATCGATGACCTTAAGAGCAGCCGTTGCGCCGTCTAAAGAACGTTCCCAAACGTCCTGATACCAATAACCCATATATCCGATCCAGGAAGCCCCATGCCAAATCAAACAAAAAAAAACGCTATATTACTGGACAGAGACACTGAAGATGGTCAGAAAGGGGAAACCCAAAAGAAACATAATAAAAATAGCGAGGGTCCGCGCGATAATATACCGACAGCCACCTGGTCTTCAACTCTACAAGTCCGAGTTTGGACAATAATAGTCACCAATCAAAACCCACATGTAAAAAAAGGCATGCTTCTGCTTCACATGACAACGCATGAGCTTGCAGTCCGCGCCCTTCTCCTGGCTCCTGCGCCATTCCCGCCAACCTCCTCATCGGCATGGACCATCTGCGCCTCTCGAGCCCGTGTCCGCCGTCGCCTCGTGAGCCTGATGCCGCCACCGGCCTCCTGTTCCTCGTCGGCTTGCATCCAGGCCGCCCAGCTACGCTCCAGACGCGAGGCACGGGTCAGCTCGCCTGCCAACACGCGTTTCGTGTGCTCGTCCACCGTCTGCTGCCACGCGTAGTAGCACTTTATGCCGATGATGTCGCTCGGATAAGTCTGCTGGTCTGAGGGCTGTTTCGGCGGCTCAGATGGGCTGCCGCTCGTTTTCTTTTGCTGGCGTCTGGCCGAGCTGGTACCGTTCGTTTCGCTGGCAACGTTTGCTTGCCCACTTCCCTGAGGGCCAGCTCTGCTGGATACCTCTTCTATCAGCGCATAGACACGCTCTGCTTCAGCCCGCCATGCATTTTGGCTTGTTTGTTTTCGGACCCGCGGGGCAGCCTCGCAATTTCGCGAAAGGACCTCCCTGATACCCATCCAAGTAATGTTGGAGCAGTCGTAAGCAACCACTCTTAGAGAAATCTGGGGTAGTTGCGTAGTATGCTTCGAACGGGCTCGTATCATAGCCGAAAGTTCGCATATTACAAGATCACTGGCTCTAGTGTTGTCCATCTCCAGGACCTGTAAGCTCTTGCACGCGCGAACCACCGGCATTAGGCCCGCATCGCCCAAATTCTCGCAGTGGCTGACTGTGAGGTGCTTAAGCAACGGGGCACACGATGCCTTGGCCAAATGAGTTGACAAGGTCGTGTTTGTCAGCAGCGCGCAGTCCTCGAGATCTAGACGAGTGAGTCTAGGAGTCGTAGCCAACACAGGACCCAGACCCGCATCCGACAGAGAGCCGCATCTGCTAAGTTCTAGGCTCTCGAGGTCAGGGACGAGGTGGCCCATGGCCCCAAATCCTTCATTGGTGATGCCATCGCAATAACTCAATCCTAGGTGGCGCCACTTTCTCGGCGCAACCATATGAAGATCTGTCAGCAGGTCGAATTTTGGATCGGTTCCCAGCAACATGATCTTGAACGATGCGTCATCAATTTCTCGGCATCCGTTAAGTGTAAGTCTTGTCAGGTTGGTGGCACGAAATATGGCGGCCGCAACATCATGTCTCTCAAAGCCCCTGACCTCAGCAGCGCGAACGTCCGTCAGCAGTGGACAACGGTCAAGAACTGATTTAATACCACGAGCATCCAGGTCGGTGCAGAACGACACATTGAAAACCTCCAGGCGCGGGCACATTTCGGCAATGATCCTGCAAGTGGAGTTGCAGACAGACTTGAGACCCGTCAGATTGATCCGCTCCAGCCTCACATTGCTCTCGAGCAAGCTGTGTAATATGTTGCGCTTGATGAAACAACCCTCGAGGGTCAGGCTGTGGAGATTCGTGCATAATTTCGGAACTTGGTCGAAAGGAGTCGAGCCTGAAAGTTGTATGCAGCCTCTTAAATTGAGGTGTTGGACGAAGGAGCCCGCCCGGACCAAAGTGTTAGTCAAGACGTGTGACGGTATTCTCTTATAGAAGCTCGAGGCATCAAAAGTAGTCCACAGCTGACCGTCGAAACATAATTCACGGAGCTCTTTACTGGCTCGCGCCAACAAAACAAGCTCTCGTGCATTCAGATGCGACAGGATGTGTATTTTGATTTCCAATGGCATGCTCGCCCAAGATTCTTTGCGCCTTTGGCTTATCTTCTTGGTAGAAGCTAGCTCGGCTGGTATGGGAGACTTTGCGAGGTCGTTGACATTGTGAGGGAGGTTTTCTGCTTTCAACTGACGAGCACGAATCTCCTCCGGCGACCACTGTCCAGGGGAGCAGCTAGGAGATGATGTCCCTGATCCACTAGACGAGCCGACCCCGTCGCATTCGAGAGAAGAATCGGAAGATGGAAAGTAGGACGAGGTCGAGGTCGGGGTAAAAGGTGAGGAGCTGGACGCGGTCGATAAGCTGACAGATGAGAGGCTCGATCCGCTGCTGTAAGGAACAGATGCGGACCTTGAGTGGCCAAGACCGAGGCCAGCAGCAGGCGAAGAAGCGATACGCGAGATGCTGCGGAAGATTGAGTGACGGGTTTTAGGCTTCTTCGTGGTATCGTCTATAACGTCCTGTAGCTCACCCTCTATGTGTGAGGATCCAGGTTGCTCGGGAATGGACATGGTTCGGGAGTGTGAGCTGGTCGAGTCGATAGTGCTTGCAGCTCTTCGGTCATGAGCTGCTATCAGCCTTCCCGGGCCTGTGGTACGTGGGATTTCGGTTGCTGACATGGTTTATGAGATAGAGTGAGGAGAGAGAGAAAAAAAGGAGACAAAAAAGCAAGGCTGCCGAGCGCCGACGGGAAAGAGACACGCAAAAACCTTATAGCAAGCAAATCAAGTCGGAATCAATGTTACGAGTAGTGAGATCCAATGGGTGGGAAACAGTGACAAAAGATAGCTAGAGACCACGGCCTGGGAAACAAGGTCAACATGACTTGCCAACGGTCGTCAGGCAAAACAATGGAACTGTCGAATTCAATCAACAAAAAATCAGATCTTCAGTGGCGGGACCCCTCCCCTACTTTAAGACCAATACGCTTGCTGATAAGAAAAAATAGTCGGTCGACTAGGAAAGTACCTGGTAGGCTGGCCGCCCGAGTGAGCCCATGCAGATATGGATGGGCTGGGTCGTCTTGTGATAGATCGGGTACAACAGTACAAAAAGGACCGTGAGGGGGATCGACGCAGCGTAGCATACAAGTGGGCTCTACAAACTGGGTGCTCTGGGCCACCCGCCCGCCGCCTTACTACCGAGCCAGGGGTCTTGCCAAGGTGGGGTAGATATTCCAAGTGAGCAGGGTTGCCAGAGTGGGTAGGTGCGAATTCCAGAGGAAGGTGAGCGTGTATACAGTGCACGGGACTGTAGACTACTGCAAAATTTAGAGTCAAGGAACAAAACAAAGCCCAGACGAGCGGCAATGTGTGGAAGAACTACTGTAGGCAGGCAGGTATTATTAAGTAATTGGACATTGTTTGGCAAAACATGTATCTGGATTTTGAGTAGGAAAAAAAAAGGATGAAATCTGCGACAGAAGATGTAGTAATGGTCCACATTCATTTGTAAGGAGTTTTGGCTAAGCAAAAAAGAAAGGATTGGCAACAAAAACGACAACGGATGGAGGCCAACCATGTGATTTTCTGTAAGTGGTAGGTAGGTGCCTACCTTGACTACCAAAGCCATGGAGAATACCAGGGTGATAGTTGGGACGAACGGTGAGAGGTTGAGCCTGCCACGGCCAAGATCCCGGTTCTATGACCTTTGTACTAATTACAGTAACTTGGGCAACCTCCAAGGTTACTTTGATTTTGAATACGTGGTAGAACCCAGACTAAATAACAACGGGACTGGTGTCGAGTATTTCAAGTCGACTGCATTGCATGCGACTTTCGGCCATGCACGGTCGGTCACGGTCAAGTACCTACCTAGACGTTTGGACCTGGTAAATCCAATTCTGGGCTGAGGCATAGGTACTTCATACAGTATGTAACAGATGAAGCCATGTGGACTGACAAAGTAAGTAAGAATCATGCTTACATACCTTATCAGGGGGAAAGATATAGCTCACAGGTGGAACATTGTTGCAACTGGGATTTTGAATGGAGAGAGCGCATTGGATATTCAGGCACAAGTGATCCTCCCACTTCTTGGTCATTCGGCTGTAGGAACAACACCCACCCATCCCAAGCTGAAGGGTCAGCCACACCGCCAACGTTACAGTGTTTTGGAAACCCATGTACCGTACGCGAGCCAGGGAAAATTCCGCTCTACGCTAGAAGAATTGGTGGCAAAGTGGCTTGCCGGAATGCGAAGATAATACTTGGCTGTCAAAGCCACGTTGTTGCTTTGACAAACCTAGCTGTCGGTGTACTTGGTGTGTGCTTTGTATGTACCGGTAAGTCGAAGTGGCTGAGAGAAGGTGAGTCTGTGAGTCTGTGAGTCTGAGAGAGAGAGAGAGAGAGAGAGAGAGAGAGAGATAAAAAAAAAAAAAAA
>JAVHJQ010000744.1:0-11509 GCA_031306095.1 Pyricularia sp. CD86 | reverse complement strand
TCCATCGTTTTTTTTTTTTTTTTTTTTTTTTTTGTGGCACTCTTGTTATCAAGGCTTGCTGCATAAGTACACGCATCACATTGCTCAATACAGCATGAGCGCTAGTAAGCTAGGGCCCGGCTAAGACGATTGACAATGGAGCAAACACAAAAGAAATACTCGGGGAATCCGCACGATGACAACCTGTTAGAGTGTGGGAGCGTTCCAGACAGACCCAAACCGAGATCATGTCTCTCTTGCCGCAATATGTGCCCTTTTCTTCCGTCTAAGCTGCTCCGGAGAGAGTTTCTATCGGTCAACGCAGTCTCGGATACCAACGAGTACTTCCTAGGCTTTCCTGATACGACAGGCTCTTGACGACACTGCAGTTTTACCACCAATCCATTGGATTGCATGCACCATATCGTCCCCCAGAAAAGGGGACGGCAAGATTGCCCCGCCAGTTCACTTTCTTCCCTCTTGTTTTCCTTGCAGCAGGTGCCTCATCGACCAGGATTCGTGTCCAGATCAATGCGCGAAGCACTTATGACTTTTGGGGGTGGGGGCAGGTTGCTTGTTCCGGGACTCTGTATATCCCTCCCGGCGCCATGTACGATTGCTTCTTGTATCCCCATGGGCAAGGGCGCGCTTTTTGGGGTCGCACAGCCGCTGGAAGCGACTGATAAATGACTACTGGCTGAGTCTACGCATGCAAAATTCCAGTATTCGAAAGCCGTATCATCACGCTTGTGTGATCGAGTCTTCCTGCTTTTTTTCCCACGAGAAAAGAAGGAGGCAGTCTTATTTTGGTGATATGAAGCTGGTTTGAACTGTTTAAACCAAGACCTCCGTAGGCTAAATCAACCGGTATGTCATCTTTCACCCCGAGCTTTAAATGCTTTGGTTGCTAGCACTGTGTTGGTAACACAAGAAGAAGAAAACCACCCGTGAAGCTCGTACTTGACCCCCCCCCCAGTGTCGAAAAAAGGCGGCGATTTGAGACCAAGGCAGTGTGACGTCGCCAGGGCGGGCGGATGATAAAGTCTTTGCACCACCACCCCAGAAGCCTTGCTGCTTTTTCGGGGGTGGGGGGTTCTTTCTGCTGTGCAGCCACAATTCTCAAATATAGCCTAGGCCACCTAAGGATCCAGGCCGCCAAAACCAACTTACCCCAAGATCTTGAGGGGGAAGAAAGGCTGCCGCTAGTCCAACTAGGGAACGAGCTGGGCGATGATAACCTTGTTGAGCTACATGAAATCTGAGATGCCACAGAGAGCACGGGGTGCACACCTCTTGACCTGACTGACTGGCATCTTGGCAATAAGTAGTACAAAAGGAAACCATAGAGGTACAAAACTAGATACTTCCCGACACTCTGTCTGCTTTCCGTGTGACTGTCTCTTAAAGAGAAATATCTATCAATTTGTCATGAGGTGAGCTGATATCACAATCGTCTCAAAATGTATCCAAGACAAAGCAGCGAAGCAGGCGGGGGACAAATAAATAAAAAGCATGGCCGCAACTTTGCAAATTGGTCCCCTCTTTTTGTAGCCAATCTATTATCTTTTGTTAACGCTCGGATGCCGCCTGGCCAGTGTGTACGAGACGCCATCAGAAAGCCGCCAAGTCGGCTAGGCACATATTAGCCAAACGGGAGCTAACGTCGGGAGCTTGGACCTCCAATGGAGCTGGTGAAGGAGTCGTTGCGCTGTCGTCATTGCTTTGGTACCATCAGTACCATCATGTGTGAGATTGTATGTCTAGAGATCGGAAGGTTACAAGTAGGAGGAAGACATTGATGCTACAAGCAGCTTCAGCAGGTTTAGGACCGTCAGGAACCCGCTCCTATGTAAAGCAGTCAGACCATGTAGGAAGAGTATTGCAATTGCCAATCATTTCTTGTGTATATCGTTACTGGCACCACCGCAGTTCTGCACCACATGTTCCCATAATCCTCCACGTAAGGGAAACCAACAGACAAAGTAGTGTAAGGAGAAAGGCTTGAGGAAGCATAAGGAGCAAGAAGAATTGGAAAGGAGTTGTCCGACAAAATCTCAAAACACCGCAACCTGCACTCCGCCGGACGCCTAAACCAAGAAGAATGGGTAACAATTAAACCGATCTGTGATCAATGCCTTCCGAGTTCACCACCCCTGCTTGCATATTTGGCAGACTTTTTAATCGCTCAACATGGAAAAGTTGAACCTGCAGAAGATGCTGTTGTCTTTGCCAAAAAGTCAAGAGCTCCTTAGGGGAACCCAGATCGTGAACATCGGTGCCACCAAAATGATATGTATAGGGGAAAGCCTTCACTGACCGACGCGGAAAGAGGAGTGGGTGGTAGCGTGGTCAATAGTGAGTGGCTGAATGGTATATACCGGGGGTCGTGGCGGCAGTGAAAAAGGAGTATTGTTCATAGGACTGCTAAGAATAGTGCCACCACTGAATAAACGCCAAAGGCCGACGAAACTGTATGAATTTATTACCAAAGAAGCCATCATCAATACCATGATGTCCCGGAGAATGCGAAATCGACTACGTGACGTCTCATAAATGCATGAGTGGGGTATCGGTATCGGTATTCGGAGGCGCAACGCAAATTTTCGTAGACGGAAAGCAGCAACGCGCATTCCAACTCATGACTGGTGAGAGCTGTGTTGCGGCATACCCGACTGAGGTGGCATACCGTATTGCGGCCCTCCCCTCTGAACATAGCTTTGGTAGGCCATCGCTGACGGGTCCATGCCTACATTTGGCATGTTGTATTGCGGCATGCCGTGCGGGTTATGCTGCGATGGGATGCCGGGTGCGCGGCTTTGTGGCGGGGGAATGTTGGATGCCGGCTCTTCGGGAGAGTCAACTTGGCCATCGTCGACACCATTCTCGTTGCCAGCGCTAGGTTCTGGCGCATTTAGGCATGCCTGAGTTCAACACATTTCAGTATCAGTTGAAGCTGCTGCTTACTGGCTGGCCGCCTGGAAGAATTCATCACGCGTCGCAGTCAACAAAAAATGCGATAGGGTTATGCATACCTGGATCAGGTTCTTGCCCTCGGCCTTAGTTACCAGTGGCTGGAGCTTGGGCGTTGTGAAGGTGTAGACCAAACCGGTCTCGGAAACAACCAGTAGTAGAACTTGGGTGCCAGTGAGGACGGATAGCTCGTAAGCCTATGACGCCGAGACGATCGTTAGTAGATGATGCAAAATGTGATTGAATGTCGAGTGCGTCTAGGTTTTCAGTCGCGATTGAGAAGGGCGGAGATGGGCGCGTCACGGAGCAAGTGCAGTAAATACGTGGGGCAGCCGTTGAAAGGCAGTTAATATGGATGCTCAACGAACCTTCTTCATGATACCGGCCTTGCGTTTGGAGAAGGTGATGTGTCGACGCGACTTGTCGTTGATGAACTTGATTTCAATCTTGCGGCGTTCGCGGCCGCCCTTCTCGTCGTCGTCGTCATCATCATCGGGGGCGCTTTGGCGTGCGCGCTTAATGCCTCGGTTTTCTTGGGCAGCAGAATTGCCGTTGCCGACCGAGTGCCCATCCTCAAGCTCGGTGGGTGAGGTCTGGTCGTGCTGGTCCGTGATCTCGGCCATTTTGTTTTTGTTTATGCTTTTTGTGTTCTTTAATTAATTTCTTGTTTTGTTTTTTAATCGAGTTGCCGGGCTGGCACGATGCGTTGGTCGCGAAAAAGGCAAATTGGTGGAGTTGCTCTTTTGAGAGGTTGGTGCCGACGCTCTAGACTGGATCTGGCTTTTGGGGCGGAGAGAGTTGCCTTGTCGCAGAACCTGGTTGGGCGTTGTGCGGCGGCGATTGAAGAAGCACGCGTGGTCCGAGTGTTCTTGCTTGATTGAGCCTGGTGCGAGCCGCTCGACCAGAAGAGGCAATTCAAGCTGTTATTCTGGCGGTCCAAGGCTGCAGTGCCGTTGTGGGCGGACAAAGTAAAAGCAAACGAAACCCGACGGTTCCTGCAGAGGAAAAATTCAAATGCAGCAAACGTTGAGGTGCGAAAACGAGCCAAGTGGCAGGAGATGTGGTAATTTTCCTACTCGAAAGAGAGGTGGAAAAAATAGGCAGGAAGGGGAAAAAAAATAATAATAATAAAAACAGAGATTTGACGTGAGTAGGGGAGACCGGAAAGGTGGGAAGGCGGTTTGGTCAGGGTTCCTGTTTTAGGAAGTAGATTGATGGACAAGGTAATGTGGCTCGCTCAATCAGTGCCAATTGACGCGCGCGCGCTGAAAGGAGCAGCAGTAAACTGTTGTTGAACTGGCGCACTTCACTTGTATTTGGTCAACTTTGTGATCCTGAGAATATCAACGGCTCGAGAAATTTCAAGCTTCTTGGGTCACGACTTCGTTGTGTGCAGAAAAGAGCTGTGTACTCAGTAGGGAAAACCCTCGACTGGATCAGGTTAAGCTTGGGGCGGAACTGCAGTTTGCGTTGAAAGAGTAGCACGGCCTGGCGGGACACCACTTATCGCAAGCGGGAAAGGATTAAAAAAAAAAATCCAGAAGGGGTGAGGAGGGGTGGCGGTCTTGCAGTCTTGGGAAAGTGCGAGACTGAGGGCTGGACCGACCCCGTGGAAGGCAGACAAGGGGAGATGGGGATCTATCTGGCACGGCCAAAGTGTGCAGGAGCAGGCCCAATAGAAACCGCGCTAAAGCAGTCCCCCGCACTCTTTAGAACAGGCAAGGGAGTTAGGTACATACCTCTCAGTGCAAGAAGCACTGTATACAGACACACACCCCCGCGTCGGTACGGAATTCGCACATCGGCCTCAGCGCGAGTACTTTGTAGGGAAAAAAAATACGATGGACTGCACTGAGGTGCAACAAGATGCGAGTCGGGGAGCTATAAGTTTGCATAGAGAACATGTCCTTAAAATCAAAAGTATTCAAACGATTCAAACGAACTTGTTAAACGTCTCTTTTGACATTTTCTTGCCAGCGGGACGGTTCGATGCCAGGTTCACAGCTAGACATGCATAGCGATCAGGTTTAGGAAAGGTGCTGGAATGTGGGAGCGCCTTAAACCGAGAGAGGAAAATGCCAAACGTGCGTCCCGCGTAAGCCGTTGAAGATGAGCGTGGCAGCTCTTTTTCGTTCTGTCGCGCCTAGACAGTGCTAGGGAGGCCCGTGCAGTAAGAGCTTGATCAGCAGGAGACCATTCTGTAAGTACCTACGGTAGGTACCTAACCTACCCAGCAAGGCAAAACTGGCAGAGCAAAAAGAAAAAGAAAAAGAAAAAAAAACCCCTCCCACCGAGTTGGTTACTTCAGCCAAGATGTGTCTAATCGCTTGTTCAACTGATATACATGGCACCATCGTGGCTATATCCGTCCGATTATTAATTTCTGGAATGCTTCGTAAATCTTTGTGCCCTACTTCTCGAGTTCCCAAGATTCGACATCAATGGTATCGGCACAGCTCAACAAAGTCCAGCAAATCCGATTGTTCTATTGATTAATCTAGCCCCTGATTCACACTGTCAGTGTCAAGGCATCCTGATCCTCGCTCGGAGAGGATTGTTCTGGGCAATTCACTAGTGCGTTTTTCTCCTCCTCCAATCCAATCCCTGCAAAACGTCGAGCGTTCTGCAATTTTGGTTTCGGAATTTTACGCGAAGCTAGGTAGATGACACTGATCAGTCGCTCGCGTCAACTTTCTCAAGCTCGAACTCTACCATCGTACATGAGATACAACATTCGACGACATCGGTGTTTTTTTTTAAACTAAGAACACAGGGAAGTGAGGATCATCAAGGGAGCATGAATTGGTGGAAGAAAACATGGGATACGTTCTTTATTACCTTATTTGGGCGAGTAAGAATTTATTATCTTACAGGCCGTTTGCGGTAGCCAAGTCAACAGATCAATCTCCACAGTGCCCGCGAACTCGTCTCAGGCGAGCGGAGTAAATGCACAGTATGGAGTATGTGGAATGAGGAAAATGGCGTTTTGTCGGTTTACCGTTGAAATTCGATACGTAATACTGTACACCTAGTCACGCAGCAGGGTAAGAAAGTGGCGGACATATACACCTGAAAACACCTGTCTTCACTCTTACCGCCTACCTTATGGAAAGGGCATCATATCTGCTGTCGCAGCGGCTGTTGCATACAGGGCTGTGCCTAAGTGTTGAAAGAGCTCCCGAGTCCATTATCAACTATGGTCAAATCTACCCTTGCTGCCTTGTTATCATCTTTCACATTCACCAGGCTAGGTAGGTTCTTGATTATGGTAGCATCTCGATGGGTCGGCTGAAATGGTGTGGTCCAGATCACCACCGTGCGGGAATGCGTTCTAACTCCGCCACGTTTTGATGGCCAGTGCAGGTTCTCGACAAAGTGGAAGCCAATGACGAGAGAGCAGTCGTCCAGAAGAGTCAACACTCACTCGCACTTGATCCAATCTTCGACACTCTCCGCCCATCACACGTTGTTCCGCAAAAGGAGATTTTTCTATAACTTACATTGAACATATGGTGCAAAAAGAATCGAGGCTTTTCCTGGACGAATCGGGTAATATCTGTCCCTCTTACTGTTTTAAAGCTCAATCGCCCCCTATAAATATTACCATTACCAATGAGTTTACAGATCTTTTTCTATTTATGCTGAAGATCGTTTGGTCTGGCCGCATCGTGTCAATATCGGAAAAGTCAGTCTCGTGTCCATTTCCAATCAAAAGCTGCTGGGCCACTCTGATCATCATCGCTGGAGGAGCTAGCTATCTTGCCCAACCCCGTCTTGCGCGTCCCCGCTTTTCGCTTTTCTTTTTTTCTTCTCTTTTTTTTTGCCCTCAATACCCCTGCATCACGCCCGTGCGGTCTCGGCCAAAAGCCCGGCTCGCCGAGCCTCAGACCATATAGCAGCCAGTGCTTTTCTTTGATCTGATCTCTTTGTCAGTCGCGAATCGAATTCGTGGTATTATAATGGACATTATCGTCATCCGTTAAGGTTCGATTCCCATCGTTCTCATACGCGAACCTTCGAGGCCAGAAACCAAACAATCTGTTATCAGAAAATCGGAGCGGCTGGACAAGGGAAAGGGAAATGCAACCGTGTCTTGACAGTTAGCGGGCCGCAATTTTCCTTGAGTAACAACCGTTACAACAAGCACTGTGCTGAGGTTGCATCGCTCTGCAAAAGCTCCCGCATCAAATCTTATTCAGTGCCCCCGGAGGCCATGCTCCTCAGCATGCATTCGATAGCGCATCTGGCATAATATCAACGGCGTGCAATCACAATCTCATCTTCTCATGTCACCGTATCTAATGAGTTTGTAGTACAATGCCTTGGGTGGATAAGTTGGAGAAGTTTTTATTGTCATTGTTATTGTTTACAAGATCACGACTAAGGGGAGTGGGGGAGACAACAAATGTTAGTCCTGGGGAAAGAGGCTTAAATGTAATAAATAATGGGCAAATAATCAGCCAATAACAGACCATGGCACAACGAACAAGAAACCTACCTTGCCCTTCGAAATCGCCTATTGTGGTGGGTGTTGTTTCGTAAATGATGTCAAATGTACTTTGTGTCGATGGCATCAGAGAAATTCAATCCCACCCACTCCATAGCATGGAGAGCAAGTGTCAATGACCGATCTTCTGGGTCAACCATAGCACCGGGTCATTGCCACGCCATCATCTATTATCAACATGGTCTTGTTAGAATTAGAATATAAGTCTATTGACCTACTGTTGATGATTGGTAGACTAATCAATATCAGTCGGTTTTCTGAAACCTATTAGATATTAACCTAAGGTATTTGACATGGCTCGTTGTGAATTACTTATTCTGGCGAAAATTCGGACTCGCGCGCATCATTTTAAGGGTAGAGATTTCGGTTGGGCCCCTTTTGGGCAGAGTCAGCCCAAAGAGACAAAGTAGCGACGATACGACGAACAGCCAACCACAGGGCGAGAGATATCAGTCACCTCACCTACTTTACCTGTTTATAGGACCAACATCGGTTTGTCGGGCCGTTGAGAGGGGGGAATGCAAGCAAATGACATGACAATGCTAAGAAGTTCCAAAGACTGTCGATGTGATCGAGTACAGGATGTAAGGATATGCTCCCGAAATTTTGCTTTGACAGCTGTGATTGATTACTAGACAAGGTTAAAATGTCACGTCGCAACGTGGTGCTGAACCTGGCAGTCAGTCAGACGTATCGAAACCTCGTTATACTTACTTGACGTCGGTGTAGACAGGCGAGTCGACATGTGCCCAAGCCCTGCTATAGTGGCGATATGCCCCTTTACTATTTATGACCTTCACTCTGAAGCGCCAAGGCGCATACCAACGGCTGGGAACCGCCAATTATTCATCGTCATGTCACTGGATGTGGAAAGGGGTTTAACAACACGCGTCAATGTCAATGTGGTGCACCTGGTTGGTGGCTGAACTCCACAGACACAGACCACCCAACATTAGGTACCTTTAGTACGCTGTAGAATGGCGTACTACTTCGTAAGATCTCACTCACCTCCAAGCCCACCTACTTAATAGGGGCCTAGCCCTGAAAAGAGTGGCTGAGTCACGCATTGCCCTTTGCCCCTGGAAAACCAGTATGAACATAACGTGCTTCTCCTGGTCGGGGTTTTGCGGCTGAAATCTTGGGACCAAGGGTCAAACAAAAAGAACAAAATTTCATGTCAGGATGTCGCTTCTCGGGCTGGCCCGAGTGGCGACGCACTTGTCATGTTGGCAGAATTGCGGACAAACGAGCTGGGTTGTGAAATTGTGCTGGAACCAGGAAAAAGGTGGAAACCTGTCAAAATTTGGGGCATTCTGCGGGTGATGGCCGCGTGGGATTTGTCTTCAATCGGCTAGCCTGCTAGCTACGCAGTACACGTACGTCTTGCCGGCAGTCCAAGCTTGCAGATCTTCAGTGTGTATTGTAAGATCTTCCTCGATAAGGCTGTATCGAATAGTCTATTTCTAGGAGTAAAACTCGATTGGTTTTGTTTTTGTATCTCAGCCACCCGTCTTCTGCTAAAGCCAATAAATAGGTCTCATTGAACTGAGACTACTATGACCTACTAAAATGTAATGGGTCAGCCATGGCCCGCTCTTGATCACTCCACATGCAACTCCATGGTTTGTCAAAGGCGCAATGAACAATGCTCAGAGTGCGGCCTAGTCTAATCCTTTAAATTCTATACTTGGGTAATATGAATTTTTTTTCGCAAATACTTGTACAAGTTTTAGCGAACAAGGCTGTGAAGCGGATGTTTTGTTGTCAATAGTCCGCCCGGGGACTTAGAGTACCCTTGTAAACGGAAGTGATATGTATGATAATTACGAAGTGGTCCAAAGGAAGCGGTATGATGTGATGCAAACTTTGTCGGGCTTCTAAGTAATGTGTCCCCACGAGAATTCAGACGAGACTCAATATTGGCTGGGAATCGAATGGTTTCAGGGATCTTGTGCGGCTAATTGGCTGGAACCTGCCGACATTTGGCCTGCCAAATGTTCGACGGGCTCGAGGGGTTGACGGTTTGTGGGCTACCATTTCTCGACGGACCCACTACAAGCGCCCTTGGAGCCCGGCAAACGGCAAGCCCCCCTTACCCCTGTTCCGACATGAGTGAAACCCGCGTGCACCACCCAAGAGAGAAAACAGCCCATGCCCGCCCAAATGAACGAGTTACATGGTAGAGCATGGAATCCTCTCCTTCATTGTGGGTAAACGCTTGAATTCACACCAGGCTTCGTTCGTTCACTTCTCTCGTGTCCGATTCACACTCTCTCGACACATTTCACGCATTTCTGTCAATTCACTTCTTTCACCTGCCCGGCTGCAGATTTTATTTTATTTTTGCGTTTTTGGGTGCATAAGCGTGTGTGCAAATTTGCCCCCTGTACGCCGGTCTCTCCTTGCAAATTCTACCTGTGGTTGTCGTGATTTCGGGTATTCTTCCTCTTCTTTGACGATACCCGTCACGTTTTTCCCCTATTATTTTTTTTTTCTTCTTCTTACTCTTTACCCAACCGTTGTATCCCAAGGACACACACATTACACTCATTCAACCCCTCCGAGTCGACACGAAGGTCCGGAGATTTAGTGGAGGATTTCTCTACCAAGTAAATCCGAAGTTGCTGGTCGACCACACGTTCCTCCGTCCGACCACCAAATATCTCGATTGGACTCGACTGTCCGACCGCACCGTCATTCCTTTCTTTCCCACGGGGAAACAGCGAAAGGCCCTAAAGCGACCTTGACGCTAATAGACGCCGGCCGTCGACTCTCATCACGATACACCATACTCTTTATTGTTATTATCGGTCATTGGAGAGAATCAGTCCAGAGGCTTTGAAGCCAAAGACGCGTGGGGTGCGTCCACCTTCGCGGGGAGAAAGAGATTGTTGGGCAACTGCCGGCCTTTTTAGCGGACGATCGCGAGCGATTCCGATACCGACCGACGAACCTCTCACTTTTTCACGATGGCGAACAAAATCCTCGTGGCGTACATCTTCGCCGATTTCCTCTTCGTCCTCATGGGAGCCCTGATGCTGGGTTTCTCGATGGTTGTCAGCAATATCAAGGACGAAGTTCCCACGGATGGCAACCAGGCCGCTCGGAATTTGCTATATCAAAAATTTCCGTTGACAGCAGGGATAGTCAATGCTATCTTCATCTTCGTTACCTTCCTCCTGACGATCCCGGCACTCAGCACACCTGCCCGCGGCTGGCTCAAGATGTCGGGTTACCTTGTCGTCGTGAACGCCCTTTTCAGCCTCGTTATTGGTCTGTTCCTTTGGATCATGACCCTCAAGACCAGAGACGATCTCTTCCCTACCTGGGTTGCTCAAACCCCCCAGGTTCAGTCGCTCATGGAGTCTTCGGTTAGTCATCCCTGATCCCTGAAGGACGGTGTCAATACTTTTTGCGATAGTGGTGGAATATGCCCAGCTAACCTGGAATGCTATGTAAAACTACAGTTCAAGTGCTGTGGATACTATAATAGTACCGCGCCCGCCTTTGTCACAAACCAGGTCTGCCCTAGCCCAGCGGCTGCAGCCCTCATGCGCGGCTGCGCAACTCCTATTACCAGCTTTGCCAACGTCTTCATCGACAACATCTTTACTGGTGTTTTCGGCATGTGTGGTATGTTTGCGACTTGTTTTTATGCCTGGTGATTAGGCCTATTTCCGGGTTGTATGCTAACGCGAAATACCTTGCCAGGTATCGATGGTCTCTTGGTTATCGCCACTGCCTGTCTTTTGAAGGACCGCAAGGAGCAAGAACGTTTCCGTCATATCGACCAGAAGGCCGGCCCGATGAGCACTCTGTGAGCGCCCCGAAACACCGTCGGCACAATTCAAAGTCGCTATGCCATCGGCCTCCCAATTCTGCGACATCCCACGGGCCCACCTCATTGGCCCACACGGCCATTTTGCGTGACTTGGTTGGGAGCAAGATAGCAAATCTGCGGTTGCATCACCTTTCCAACTTTATGTCTTGATGTATTTAGCGGTCATGTGGGAGGTTCTCGGCATTGCATCTAACCTTTTATTTTTTTTATTT
>JAVHJQ010000739.1:0-10795 GCA_031306095.1 Pyricularia sp. CD86 | reverse complement strand
GAGATACTTTGTTAGATAATATGTACAGCGTGTCACCAGGAGGATTGCTGTCGAGGATGACGAAGCCAAGACAGGACAAAAGAGGAAAATGAAGTCCGGTGTCGCCACGATCGCTTAAAAAATTATCCAGGGCGTGATTAAAGAGGTTGATCTAGGTAGGTAGGTATCTTTGTTGTTTACGCCTCGTTGCTTGAAATTAAGGTAAAGATTGCTTCTTCGGAAAGGATGTGCGATATGACTGGAACTCACAAAAAGGGAGAAATAAGAATAAATTACCATAGAAAAAAAAACAAGAGACAGCCAGCGTCGTTGCTGCCATGGTTTCTCAACAATCAAAAAAGAGTTAGACCGTCGCGACGCGCATCGAAACTTTGTTAGGTGTATGAAACTTGGGGAATTCATAGTTGTTCTTCTTGGGTGTATAAGTCCTGCTCTGAACCTCGAGATCCAGGCCCGGCACAGATCTAGCCGAGATCTTGGTACCGTCGTACTGCATATCACAATGATCGTGGCGGTCGTTAGTGCGTCGTATTCATACCAGAATGTGAGTAATTGGCAGGGGGTGAGTGGGCTTGGTGCAATGGTGGATTTTGACGGATCACATGTTGGAGAAAAGAAAAAGAGTGAGAGAAGTCGGAAAAAAGTAAAGAAAAAAAAAGAAGAAAAAGACGTACCGTGCTCACCTCGACCTTGAGCTCCTTCTCGAGCATGGGTAACACAACTCGCTCACTCCAGTCTTCAATGCCACGCTCCGCGAGCACCTCGGCCAGCGGGAGCACGGAAAAGCTGACGCCGGTGGTAGGCGACGCCATGAGCGACACCTGGCCGACCGGCTGGTCGCCGACAAAGACTTGGATGCGGCAGGGGAGCTCGAGGAGGTCGCGTGTCGCCTGCACAAGCAGCTGGTAGTCCCTCCGCGCCCCGGTCCTGTCCTTGTTGCGCGCCTTGCCGTTCCGAATCTTGCGCTCGGGGATGCCGTCGGCCCTCCTCCGGACAGACTTGCTCCCCGCGGGCGCGTCTTCGGACTGGGCGACCACCACGCCGTTGCCGTAGAGTGCGTTGACCCTGCTTCTCACCAGGCGGCCGAGGTCCTCTTTGGTGGAGACGTCTTCACCTGTCGGCGGAAGCAGCTCCGGGTATGTGTACCCCAGCCTGGTGATGTCGGCCACAGTCCGGGTGGTGTGGAAGTCGCCCGGCTTGGTGCTGGCGTAGAAGGGCTTTAGGGGCGAGTCGGCGGTGAAGGAGCCCGGGGCTGTGGCGAACTGGCCGTTTGTGCGGACGGAGCCGTTGAAGACTGTCTTCTCGTGGTTGATGGCCTGCCACAGGGCAACGAGCCTGTCAATGTTGCAGTGATGCAGGGCGCTTTGGTGGGGCGTATGAGCCCTTATTGTCAATACCACGTCTTTGCTGCCGTTTTGATATCGGGTGCAATGGAGTGAGTGCAGAATTGCAGTGTTGTACTCACAAGGCTGGATCAAAAGCCGACCAGTCCAGCCACATTAGATGGCCACCGGAACCGGCGATGTTGTGGACTGTGTTGTGTGGAGACTCGAAACTGCTTCCAGGGAAGGAATCTGTCGCCATCTGCTCATAGGTTATGGTCTGGCTAAAGACATTGTACTACATGGCAGGGTTGTGCTTATTATCTTAGTTTGAGACCAAAAAAAAGGCGGGTGGAGATAGTGACGGATTCACTTGGTATTCCGAGGAAGATCTGATTGTCTCTCCGGTAGGGGAATTGGGGTAAAAAAAAAGTGCCGACCGGTATAAGATGAAAGACATTCAAATAACGGGTCACCGTGGTGATTCGATCATTTGTGCTGACTCAAAAATAGAAGCAGACTTACAACCTGACTCCTCAGAGTTCCGCCATATCGCTCGAGTTCGGCGTTGATGCCATCGATATTCTCCGAGCCGTTGTTTTGCGGGCCCCTCTTGGTCTCGGTGAACCGCGCCGCGATGCTGTCGTTGGGCATGCCGAGATCTGAAAAGGACCGCCTGAACTTGTAGCTGTACAGCGGGTTGCGGATAGTCTGTATGCCCTGTGGCGTAGTGATCGAGATGGTCTTCATGGTGACGGACGGCGGCAGCTTGGCGTCGACCGCCCAGTCCCAGTAAGGGAACCTCACTCTTTGCGCGGCCGCCTGGTATGCAGCTGCATTTTGTCCTCGATAGCTGCCTGCTATCCTCTGCACGTGCGTGTTGAGTGTTTGCTAGTGCCCAGAGCCGAGTGCCAGTTGTCAGCAAACCAGGGCTTGGAAAATCCTGCAACCTAGAGAACAAAAGCCAGCTCACCTCATAGAGAGATAGGAACGGGCGGTGCCAAAGCCCAAAGCACACATCTTCCGGAATCGATGATAGTCAGGTGCCCTGCTTCAGAGTATTCGAGGAATCGAAAAGGCATGATCTGTGTCGATCTTACACCGTGGCAGCAGTAACCTCCGTAGCCACCAGCCTTGACCCCTTCTACCCCATTCCAGGACTTGTACGGCGCCCCATGAATTCCTACGAGACCCGCAGGGTTAGAAAACTAGTCACATATACCACCGATAGCCTGTCAAGGGAGCTCGCCTACCCATCAGCTGGAAGTAAGAAAGGGGATCAGTCTCGGACTGTTCTTGCAATGACGCCAAACCCAAGATGAATAGGTCCCTGCAAAATCTTGTCAGTTTGTGGTTACATTGTAACTCAAGGTCTTTCTGCATCCAACTTACCATTCTGGACCGCCTTGGGTTTGCAAATCGTTG
The DNA here is from genome assembly GCA_031306095.1 of Pyricularia sp. CD86. Taxonomy (NCBI): domain Eukaryota; kingdom Fungi; phylum Ascomycota; class Sordariomycetes; order Magnaporthales; family Pyriculariaceae; genus Pyricularia; species Pyricularia sp. CD86. The sequence continues at coordinate 8,048 of JAVHJQ010000739.1, read as the reverse complement.
ATGTTCCTTCTTGGAGGCGGAGCTTGCCCATCGCTTGGAGGAATACCAATGATTGGTATTTGCTGGGCTATACAAGCCAGCGGCAGCAATGCAGCAGCTAATATCCTCCGACCAATCATGGTGACCAATTGCCCTTATCGAGGCTTTTTTTGCGATGGAGTAAGTGTTGGAAGATTGCGTGCAGTGAATGTTCAAAAGGGAGTATTTGCAAGTAAATCACTTGAGATGGACCAGATAGCCTAGGGTGTGAGCGACGCAAGAGAGACAAGCCGTCTTATATGGCTGCGACATGTGTTCACAGGACGCTTGTGATTACACGATAACCTCGAGACACGTCCGAGGGAACCTAGGTACCGTACTTGTTTCCAAGGATTGGGGAAATGTATTCTTTGGGCAGTGCTGCCGTGGGGCGTAACGTTGACACCAATTCAAAGAAAAACTTTGTGCATCTCTCCATGTTCACGGGAAAGTGGAACACGAGCTTACAAGCTTTCTCTCTTCAGCTTTTTGGGGGTAGGAGAGGGAGGCATATAGGGGGAGTGGCATTGCAGAAGCAACCAGATTACCGGCCAAAAGTAACAGGTACATCAAGCCCTAATTACCACAACCGTCCCGCGCCTCTGGCTAACTTGGGTTTTGTTCATGCGGGAGACGCTTCGGCACCGCTTGGACCAAGGCGTACAGTGACAGATGTCGACAAAGTTCCCGAGAAACAGGCCGTTTCGCTGCGTGTACCATTATTGTACCGGCGTTTATTGTTTCCTGGAGATCTCCACAAGGGGTGTATGGATTATGGTAAGACAAGAATAGCAACATGAGTATAGATCGGGCCAGCGATGTTGGCCGCTGCAGGGAAACTCATGTCTTGTGACCTCGTATAGGTTTGCTCATCATCAGTGGAGCAAGGCCGAGCTGTAAGATGCTGAAAGATAGCCTCAGATGGCTAGGGGATGACTGGGCAGGAAAAGATGCAGATTGTGGCCTAGTGGCCTAGGACAACGATAACAATATTGCTTCAGCTCGAATCAATCATTTTTTTCCAAGCGGGGGCGGCTCGGAATCCCCAAGGGTTGTGGGGTCACTAGCAATATCGATAGATCAGGGAATCGCCATATAAAGACTTGACAGTGTACGCTGTTTAGGTGAGGGCCCAAGATGCTGTGTAAGTCTCAGGTCACGTAAATAATGCCTTTCGGGTGGCCCTCCGAAATTTCCAAACCTGCAGAATAAGAGAAGTCCTGCTCGTGCCGCAATATCACTGCAGCAGATGTACGTAAGAAAGACCCTGCGGTAGCACAAACAGCCCAACCCCAAATTAGTCCGGGACTGTGGAGTGATTGGACCAGGGAGCAGAATATTTGGGAGGTTACGAGAAACATCTTCCACATGCGGCTGCAAGGCTTTTGCCAATAACCAGAGCTCTCGGTTAGGTGCATGGTCTCCTCAACGAATTGGAGGAGGCTGAGAGATGCTTCAAAACTTGCCTGACGTAGGTTCAGGTGAAAACAGGGACCATAAGAAATCCATAGGTGTACGGTCCATTTCTGGTCTGGTTAGTCTATTCCCGGCCACGTTTTTCTGCGGTTAGCCGGAGCGCCCGTGTTCATTGCCATCACGACCTGCCTTGGCCTCAATCTCACTCCCATGTGGGAATAACAGGTTTTAGCAAGCCCGAAACCGGCGATATTTTGAAAGAACGTTGCATCAGAGACTGGAACTATACGTGTGTACCTTGGGATAATTGTTGCTATGCACGCATAATATTGGCGAGAAAGAAGGGGAGTCCTTAATTGCTTCGCTGGAAGCTTGCTCAACAATCGTCGATGATGAACAAGTCTCAATACGAACCGGTCGATCCCTTACATGGGAAACCTGTCTCGGCAGGCAAGCGCGGTGGTTTTATGACGCCGGCAATCGACAAGTATGGGGGGCAGGAGGGCGGTGTAGTGGTCGTCAAACTAGACTAGGCGGTTAGACTGACATATTGAAGAACAGCCGCTCGAACTCGGGAGAGCCGATGCTGTGACTGTGTAAAGGAGGGTTCATAGATGCTTGTTATTCAGGATGGCATCATACCCAAAAAGCTGGATATCAAATCTTGGAGAGGTTTGACGGTAGTAAAAAGAGGCCGATATTGACCGGCAAATGTGTCAATAGACTAAATTGCTGTTAATTGGGTCGTACATTTGCATTGCAATAGCGACATGTTCCCTGCGTGAGTGATAAAGCAGTGCAGAAAACCCACTGGATGCACCAAACCTGGTAGAACGAGGCGGTGAAATACCTGACCCCGAGGGAGCAGTTATTTGGGGATGCACAAAAGCCAATAAAACATAGCACAGCGCATATGGAATGTGTACAACCCGAAAGGGCGGGCCACATATACGTACATGACTCCATTAGATTTACTGGGCAACTATGGTCCAGGTGTGCAACGAAGAACGCTCTTCGATATGAATAGAGGATGGATGGGGGTACGCATACGAACGAAAGCTGGGCTTCTATTGACACACCTGTGTCACATACCGTAGGCGGAAACGGGGAGATCCGAGACCAAATGTTTTTTAACATCAATTAGGTATTGGTGCCATGTACCATGGCGTAGATGATGTCTAGTGTTTTGACAACATTTCTGGAAATCCTCATCCGGAAGATAAATAGAAACGAGTCCAAGTTCAAGGCTGGAGGGTCGGGAGGTCAAACCGGTACGTTATAGCGCATTCTAGAGATCATGGCATATTTTCTCGGGGTAACGGATGGAGTCATATAATTACCTCGCCGACCTTTGCCCTCAGAAAGGTCGGTAGGTTGGCAGGTAGGCAGGTAGCACAAGTCAAAAGTGCGTGGAGGGGGTTGGCTTGGCAAAGGCGCAAGTCACACGAGGCTCCCATGCCTTTTGAAAGCTGCATACTGGATAGCAACGTTCCTAAGCCATAAAACACGATCAACTCGGGTCTTGCCGGGGCCGTCAACGTTGTCCATATACCAAGCCCTTCTCCCATCAGGAGGAATCTGTGGCGCTTGGCTAGTGACAGGCTGAGAGTTGTGCTTCAAAGCTGATCCATGAGGCTGACTGGATTGAGGCTGTTAAGCCATAGTTTGAGACCGTGGCTTGTGCAAAAAGGCCGTTTTGCAGATGTCAAGATGCCGCCAAGGAGGATGGGGAAGAAGTCGCTGCGGCAGAAGGCGGGAAACTTGGCGAATGTGAATCGCCATGTAGGATACCCGCAGGCTGGAATCTCAGGTGACAGACTTTGGGCTTGTAGAGAAACCAAAACCGTTGAGCGATATGCAAACATGAGCACCGTCATATCCGCGATTCGGCGTTAATGCTTAATTCTACTGACGACGAGCATCTTCAGGGCCTACGCTCCAGTGAAGGTGATTGCGAGCCATGATCATATCAACCCAGGTGCTCGGGCGAGATGAGGAAAAAGAGCGGGTGTAAGAACAACATTTCAAAGTTCTTTAAGAAATCATTCAATCAATTCATCAATCGACCAGTCGCTTTGTTGTTTGTTTCGATCATCTTCTCATGGTGATTAGCTGCATGGGAATTGGCAAATCTTTGCTTGCGTGGAGGCGTTGAGGCCTGTGGGTTGGTCAGTTTGCAGATAGTGGGTCGTCTCCCTCGCGGCAGGCACGTATCGTAGTAATGATCTGGTAGGGAAACTGCTTTCTTAAACGAGACAGGGAGAAGAGAAAACTCAATCAGGCGAAAAGCCCCATCCGATCATCTTCCAGTTTGCTATGGTAAATACGAAAGACCCTCATCCCGACTCAAAGACCCCCGGCCCGCCCCTGATGCAATGCAATGAATGCTAACTTGACGGCAGAACGGCAAGGTTGTTCGGAGCTTGGGGGTCCAAAATCCGACCATCGCCGACCGTCCGTGTGGATCGGATCCTTGAATACCCGCCTCGATCGTCCGTGCTTTGTCGGCACCAGAGTTTTTGCAAGGAGAAAATGAGCAATTCTTCAAGAACAAGCGACCAAGTAGCTAACTTGTAGAGGACTATCAGTGGCTTGACCTCCATGTCAAGGTAATTAATATTCAACCCACCCAACAAGAATGTAAATGCCTAGGTACTGTAGGTACGTAGGTAACTAAGGTACATACCCAGTTAACTTTAGGCTCCTACCGGCGCTAGCCACCTTGGCAACCACTTTGAGCTTGCCGGCTTTTGGCTTTTATACCTCGATACCTTGTTTCCAAGCGGCACAGCAGTGAGGTTTTTATTCTTTTGGCCCGCTGTTGCCTGTAAGCTTTCAGTGAGCGCATTACGCAAGCTTTTCTCCTCAATCTCAACATCAATGCGGCAAGTCGTATCATCAATGAACGAACGAACTACTGTAGAATTCTTCTGTTCTGCCGTCCTCCCAAAGTCGGCTCGGCGACTCGGATTTTACTACTCATACTCGACTCACTATATCCACCACTGAAGTCTTCAGGGGTTCCACCTCAACTCTCCACGACAGCGATCAATTGTTACTTCAACTCGGACATTCGCCCTTCTGCTCTTTCTCCTCTTGCTCTTTTATTTATTTATTTACGATGCATACTTGAATTTCTCTCCGTGCCAGTTATTCCTTGTCTGGTCCGGATTTTATCGCATCTCAACAGAACTAAACTAGAAACGACACCATCAGGAGAAATCTTGCCCCATTTCAGCCGCCCAGATCAACAGACCAGCACAACTTTCAACAATGCCAAGCGAAGCGGGAAGAGAGTCCCGCCGGGGTTGCTTGGCTGCGGTGGCCGATGAGCTGGGAGTGGCAACGATTTACCGCTCATCCTCCAATGTAAAACTTCTCATCCTCCAGCGAGCCGTCCGCCTATTGGCATATGACGCATCGACGCTCCCGCTGATCCCACACCTGCGGGCGCTGGGCCACCCGGAAAGTTTGATCGGTCTCTTCCTCAGCCTGACGCTTGTCGGTGACGTGCTGCTTAGCCTACTCCTGACCGCAGTGGCCGACGGGCTGGGCCGCCGCGCCGTCTTGGGTATCGGATCGGTCATGATGACCGCTTCCGGAATCGTGTTCGCGACTTCCAGCAACTACTGGATTCTCCTGGTTGCGGCTGTCTTTGGCGTCATCTCACCCGGCGGCAATGAGATCGGACCGTTCCGCGCGGTAGAGGAGAGCATCGTTGCGCAGCTCACCACACCCGCCGACCGGTCCGACGTCTACGCCTGGTACTCTCTCATGGGAACCGCCGGAGCGGCGACGGGCATCATCACTTGTGGCTGGACGGTGCAGTCGCTCCAGCGGAACCGGGGTTGGAGCGAAACCAAGGCGTTCCAGGTCATCTTCCTTGCGTACGCTGCATTTGGGGTCCTCAAGCTAGTCTTGACGCTCTGTTTGACTGCCGACGTTGAGCCCGAGGTGGCCAAGACCTCACCCCGGCCTATGGCGGCGTCTGAGGGCGAGCGTCGGCCTTTGCTGGCAGGTAACGAAGCTGGCGCAAACGGTCAAACCCAGGACGCTTCAGCTGCAGAGGCAAAGGCAAGGAGCCGGTGGAGTCTGCTTCCTCAGATCAGAAAGGAGGGTCGTCTGGTCATTCTGAACCTTTGTCTACTTTTCATGCTGGACGCCTTCGCTTCGAGCTTGGTGTCTCTCAGCTGGATCAGTTACTACTTCAAGTCCACCTACAACATGGAGCTTGGCGCCCTCGGGTCGGTGTTTTTTACTACCAACATCATTGCCGCCATCTCAATGCTCGGCGCGTCTTCATTGGCGAAACGGTTTGGTAATGTTAACGTAAGTGTGGTTTGTTCCCAAACCCTGCGTCCTTGAGGACGCATTCTTGTGAAAGAGAAGCTGACACTTTTCGACGTTTCAACAGACAATGGTGTTCACACACCTGCCGTCCTCCATCTTGCTCGCCCTCATCCCGGTCCCCTCGCTGCAGCTGTCCCTTGCCATCTTGTTCCTCAGACACTGCACGGCCTCAATGGACGCAGGGCCCCGCTCGGCGTTCCTCGCCGCCGTGATACGTCCCTCGGAGCGCACCGCCGTCATGGGGCTCATCAACACCCTCAAGACGGTGGCGCAGAGCGTGGGGCCCTCGGCCACGGGCTTGCTGGCGGGCAGCGGGCACTTTTGGGTGGCGTTTGTGGTTGCCGGTTCGCTCAAGGCGACGTACGACCTGGGGCTGTTGGCCGTTTTTAAGAACCATGAGAAGGAAGAGCTGGAGCGTATTGATAGGGAGGCCGCAGACGGACAAAACTCACAAGCTTAGACGGCAAGGCAATACACAGATATATATATATGGATGTGTGTGACGGCACAACAAGAAACAACAAAAAAAGATTGGCAAGGGCAAGTAAGTAAAAATCTCAACAATATTTTGGCAAATTCATACATAATTATTTGCTTGACGCCAAAGTAGTAAATAGAGGCGCTGTCAAAAAAAAGTAATATTACAATTAAAGAATAAACACGCTTTCGACTCTCGTTAAACCCATTATTAGCTATTACCATATAAGATCTCTTGCATGTAGCATCGTCTCCAGTTCGGCGGGGTAGTCCTCGCCTAGAATATACGACACGGCGCCGCTGCCCACAAAGGACTCGGCGCCGCCGTCAAAGTGCGCCTTTACGTACTCCCACCACTCGGGGTAGAAGCCCGACTCGCTCCAGTCCAGGATGCCCACGACCTTGCCGTCTCGTATCAATATGTTCTTGGGGTTCAGCTGCCCGTGGGTCAGGTATGTGTTTTTCGGGTGCGGCCGCCTCGACGCGGCCAGGTCCTCCAGCATGGGCACTACGTCGAGGCACTCGGGCCCTCCCCTGCACAGCATCACGTTGGCCAGCTCGTTGACAAAGTCGGGTTCCGAGTCGAAGGGCCCGACGGGAAACCCAAAGAAGTTGTCGGTGCAGCCGGCCTGGTCGTAGAAGGTCCTGACGCGGGGGGCGGCGGCGGCGGCGGCGGCGACGGTAGCTGTGTGGACCTGCTCCTCCTCCTCGCGCACGAGGATGCCGCAGACGGAATTGTGCTTGTGGGCGCGCAGGTCCCCGTACATGTTGCGCAGCTGCCAGGCAATGTCGGAGCGGGCGGCGGCGTCAAGCTCGTCCCAGACGTCAGAGAGCGCGTCGCCGGCGATGCGGTCCATAAACATGTAAGCCTGGTCGCAGGTTCCGGGCACCCTACCGAAGCCCAGGACGCGCGGGACGGGGACCGAGGTGTTCTCGGCCACGAACTGGAGCACGCTGGCCTCGTGCAGCAGCATCTCGTCGCCCATCTTGATGATGGTGGACTGATCCAGCAGGTACACCTCGGACTCCCTGGACCCCAGCTGCTGGAGCCCCGAGAGGTAGTTCTCAAAGGCCTCGTTCCGCGGTCCCGGGGAGCCCGTCATGGCCAGCGGCAAAGAGGCTCGCGGGTGTGGGGGTTCTCTCGTGGGGTAGTGCCTCCTCGGTGCGTCTTGCTGCTGCCTGCCTCCTGTCAGAGGCTGTGAGGGTTGGCCACCACTGCGGCGTAGTGCATCGATGTTGAGGTCTCCAAGGGCACTGTTGAGAGTCTCGGGGGACACGTCTAAGCTGAGGCTCGGCCTGGTGGATTTTGATGCATGGAGAAACTCGAGCAGCTCAGTTGGTGTGTCGTCATCGTTGGAGTCGGACTCTGGCGAGCTGGGACGGCTAAATATGGAGGCCTCGGAGCTCGAACAAGAAGGCGACCTTGGGATGCGGGAGCCTTGCTCGTGCGGAGGCTCCAGGTGGTAAAAGCGTCCAGGCGACATGTGGGAGGGCTTACGGAGGTGAAAGGGGTGGTGGTGCTTTGTTGTTTTGGCAAAGGAGATGTGTATCAGGTGAGAAGGGCGGATAGAGTTCGTGAGGGGCCGGGGAATGATCGTATCTGATGAGCAGAGGGGAAAAGATGGGAATTATACAACAACGGGCAGCGGTCCCGGGAAAGCAAAAATTAAAGGGAAAAAAAAAGTAAACGAACAGATGGTGTTTCGTCACTAGCCAATAACGACCAGTACCACATGTCCCGCCTTCTAGGGTGAAGCTAGGCAGTGATGATATGGTATGATATGCTC
>JAVHJQ010000736.1:0-13819 GCA_031306095.1 Pyricularia sp. CD86 | reverse complement strand
GAGTGGCTGATTGCAGTAAGCTGTAATCTCAGATTTCTATTCACGATGCGGCTTGTGGTTTCGAATTTTTTTCGAGTGTTGGTTGTTTTTTCTTTTTTTTTCTTTTTTTTTTTGTACGATTGGATTTTTGTTTGTTTGCAACATCACTCACCTCATGAGCTGTCACAAACATACAGCTCAAAATTACCCTCAAGTCATAGCACAATGCCATCCAATTTCTGAGAAAGCTTGATGGTTCGTCTGAATTTTGGGATGAGCACAGGGACAAGGGTAAGGTAACCCCCTCGAGGATCATCAACTTGCAGAATGCTAGCCGCCCTACCGCTCCGCGTTCTCGGCAGACCCACTGCTGGCCATCTTGCTAGCCGCCCGGCTTGGACAACAGACGCCCACACAAACCGTCAGCCAATGTGCGCGGCTCAAAGTCGTTCAATCTCTTCGTTTAGACACACCTACCGGGTTTCAGCAGACAAGCCCAGCTTAGATGTATCCTTGTTTCAGATCAACTACACGGCGTCTTCACCTTGCTCTGGCCCTACACAGTCGTGCCTGCAGCCAAGGGGTCCACAAGACAGATCGATGCCGTTTCTACTTTTGGATTTCCCCCCCTGTCACCTAATCCCACTTATAAGTCACTGCATCGCCATGATCACCTCTCTAGCCGTCTCACCTTGTGGCATCAGATGAACTTGATAAACTGACATATCAAAATCCATGCGCCTTGTGGGTTTTGTTTTTTTAAACTTTCTTTCTTTCCATTTTCTCTATCAAACAAACTGTCTAAGAAACACTCGATATCTCCAAGACATAACCCTATACACCAGTCAAACAAGCCTGGCCTGACCGTTCTCTCGTGTCACTCACGGTCAACTTCACCTCAGCCCACACCTGTCAAGACGCTCACTCAGACCTGTTTTCTCTTTCGTCCACTCGTATTCGGGTCTCACACCTCCAAATCATATGTCGCATCTCTCCCTGCTGGGTCACACTCGTTAAGACGAGAGTGCCAAAAAACAGAACCCTACTTAGCATGCCCAAAATCACGCGACAATCTCATAACCATCTCCGATACACAGCAAATCCTCTCGCAATGCCGGCTAGCATCTCCACCGGCACGTCACAAATGGCATACTACAACGGCAGGAGTAGCAGTAATATGGCTGCAGCTGCATCGTATTACGAGCCATTGTCAGCAACTCATACACAACCTCCAATGACGCTCCCTTCTTTTGACCCGTACGCTGTGGTACCACCACCACCGCAGCCCATAACCATCCCTGCCAACAACTTCAGCCATGGACTACCGACCCCTTCCCACCCACATAGAGCCTCTTCCGGAGCATGGAGCGCCGAGGAGGACCAAACTCTCCTTACCGCTCGAGCGCAGGGCTTGAATTGGTCCAGCATCCAGTCAACTCACTTTCCTTCCAAGACCTCCAACGCCTGTCGCAAGCGCCATGAGCGCCTGATGGAGCGCAGGGGTGCGGATGACTGGGATGCGCGCAAGCTGGAGCGCCTGGCCCAGGAGTATATGAAGGTGCGGAAGGAGATTTGGCAGCCACTTGCACGGATCACTGGCGAAAAGTGGAATGTAGTTGAGCAAAAGGTACGCAAGAAATATCTGGTTCAAAACATCAGAAAGCCATTGGCGCTAATGAATTTCATGACATTTTCAACAGATCATGGCCAACGGGATCAAGAACCTGCAGTCAGCTGCTCGTCATGCGGCTAGGCGTGAGCGCGCCGACGCCGGCCACTCGAACGCAGCATATGATGATGATAGCGGAGTGTCAGGCATGACCCCAATCGACGAGCAGGAGCTCCAATACTCCTCACCTTCGTCTGCAGGCATCAGCGCCGGTGGCAGCACTGGAGGTAGTGCATACGGTGCCGTGACGGCGGCGATGCACCACCCCAACACTACGGCATACGCCAACCACAGTGGCTACTATGTTGGCCCTAGCCAACACCAAAACCACCACGGATACAGCAACTCTGTATCAAGTACCCACACGGCCGGCTATACACAAAACCATGCAGAAGACAGCCACAGCCCTAGTCCATACTTGGGCCACGGCCAGAGGTTACCGAGCGTCGAGATGGGAATTGGCTCCCTCATCCATCGAGGTTCCGCATCCGGACACCACGGCGTCTAGATCGGCCACTTTTACTGGCCCGCACCTCATTCGAAACAACACAGAAGTGTGAGAAAGTCTTTTGACTCCTGATTCCTTATTGTTTCAAATGTCTTTTGACTTTTGTTCTTTTTGATTTTTTCTCTATTTTCTTTTACTACTGGATGATCACCTACCTCGGCACATCCAGATGACATTCCTTTGTCTTCAAATGATATCCCCACCTAGGTTTCAACGTCTCCAATTTTTCAGCTTATGGTTTTTTTTCCCTTTAATTACTCTTCTTACTCTCTTTCGAAGAACGGGGGTGGCCCCTTTTTCATTTGCTCGATAGTTACCAGTACCACTTTCTGGTAACAGGGCGAGCAGTTTTTTTTTCTCTTGATTTCTCACGTTCATTCTGGTGGTATGGCGTTTCAGGTGGCGGCTTGGGGTTTTGCGTTGGCCTCACTCCTTATGTATATTTCATGGTATCTCGGGGGCGGTTCTCGTCACTTTTTTACTCTCATGTTTTTTTACTCTAGTTTCTCTTTTCTCTTCTTCCACTCTCTGCAGTCTAGGGCACACAATATTGTGGCTCTATCTCCTATAATCGTTCAATTTTCTCTCTCTTCATTCCATTTTCTTTCCTGATCTCATCTCATCTCGTCCGTTTCCAATTTTTCTAGTTCTTCAGCATTTGCATAAGACCGGCGCTCATGATTTTGATATGCTAACGATTTTCGACCTTTTTTTTTTCCTTTGTCTCTCGGCATGGGTCTCTTTTCTCTTATTTTTCCTACGAATAAATTTCTTGTGGGCATTTTCATTTGTCGGCATGGGGACAGCGGGAACTTTTGCATATTTGAGATACCCCAACGGAATGGCAGGATTAAGGCATGGAATTAGGGCATACAAAGAGTCCGCTTCCGTAACGATTTGTGGCAGTGGGCATGCAATAGAAAGCGTCCAAAGCTAGCTCGGAAATTTGCATCGCCATGAACAATAGAGCTTAAAATAGACCTTGCTCAGAATTTGATTTGGCTTCTGGTTAATAGCTGTGCTGGAGTTGTATCATTTGGTGCGCGTCCCTTGCCCTTTTAAACAATCGACACGGGAGAATGGCGCGGCTCAGCGTTGCAAGCCGAGAATTTTCAGGCAATCCCCTACGGCGGCAAGCGATGCACCATCTGTCTGGCCGTGCATGATCTGCTCGGCCGAAACCAAGGGCAAGACGGTGGTTTGCTGGTTGAACGTCAAGCGAAATGATACAAGAAACAATGCGGATATGGTGTTGTACAATTTTACACTCTAAATGCTCGAAAAAAAATACAACAAAGTGAACAAGGGAAGAAGCCAAAGTGCTCTCTCCTGATCTACGGATTCGACTCCTCAACCGCCCGCATATGGCTAGCACAACGACATTGATGGGAGGCGTGTCCCTTTTGATCTTCTTCCCTCCGACTTTGTCTCAATGCCCGTCGAGGAATCTTGGGTCGATCGGGTTGATCCACCTTCGCGTGAAAGTATGCCTTGTTTCCGAGTCTTTGTTACCCCGTGAAACAATACATGCACAGAGAATATCTCAATTCCATCAGAGATGAACCCTTCAAGACTTTGTCGTCACGGCCGGAGGCTCCTCATTCTCGTCGAGGTACTCCCAACCATCATCGTCGCCGGCTAGCTCGTCATCGAGGTCAGGCTCGCCAAAGACGCTCCTCCAGACGCGGCCCCACATGCCCTTCTTCTGCAGCAGGGCCAGGACCATGACGACGGGAAGGTGCCAGACGCTGGCCCAGAACAGGCCACGCGCGGATCCGGCGGCGCCCTGCGCCTTCCAGAAGCGGATGCTCTCGCGGGCCAGCCAGAGGTTGACGGGCAGGGAGGTGGCGGCAAAGGACCACTCGGTGACGCCGACGGCGCAGAGGCCGACGCACAGAGGGACAAAGACGAGGCCGTAGCGGAGGGCGACGCGGGCGTTGCGGGCCGGGTTCGTCCAGGCGAGCATGCGCAGGCCGGCGGCGCGGTACTCGTCGCGCACGCCCCACGACAGCGCCATGAAGTGCGGGAACTGCCAGGCGAAGAGCAGCGCGGCGAACAGCCAGCCGCCGGCGCTGCTGCCGTCGGGGGCGAGGAGGAGCTCGCGCCACGAGCCGTCGCCGACGGCCGACTCGCCCGCCGCGGCGGCCCAGCCCATCAGGGGCGGGATGCCGCCCACGACGGCGCCGACCCACGTGTTGAATGCCGAGACGCGCTTGAGGGGCGTGTAGATGCCGGCGTAGAGGACGATGTTGGCGGCGCCGAGGAAGGCGACGGTCGGGTTGACGCCCAGGTGCAAGGCGAGGATGCCCGTCGTCGCGCAGAAGAGGGCGAAGCAGACGGCGGCGCGCGTGCTGACCAGGTTCCTGACAAGAGGCCTCGTCCTCGTCCTGCTCATCAGGGCGTCCGTCTTGGGCTCGTAGATCATGTTGAGCGCGTTGGCGGCGGCGGAGCAGAGGGTTGTTCCGGTCGTGAGGAAGAGGAGCGTCAGGGGTGAGAGGGACGGTGCCGATACTCCCGGTGTGAGGAAGTCCGGAACCGGGTAGAGAGCGTAGGGGGCCATCGCGGAGAGGACAACGAGAATTGTCAGTCGGGGCTTGGACAGCGCGAGAAGTGTCGTCAGACGGCGGCGGAGGGATTGTGCGGGCTGAGCAGCCGCTGCATTGGAGAGGATACTGGATGCATCCGGAGGGATATCGCCTGATGGTGCAGGCGGTGGTGTTACTGAGGTGGTTTCTGCGGCCCCAGAGGGTGCATTTGAGGAAGCAGAAGCCGCCTGTTCGGCAGTGCGTCGCGCAGCTTGTCGTCGGCGGTGGGGAGGAAGCTCGTCATCGACTTGCGGGCGTGCTGTCGACGTCGAGGGTGGTATGTCCGCGGCGACGGTGGCATTTCTCTTTGTATTTGATATGTTTGATCCAGATGTGCCGGCTATGGCTCGAGATCGAGGGCTGAACTGAAAGCCACCGAATCTTTCCAGCAGCACATTTGATAGGAAGTATGCTCCCTTCAGCCTCGGCGACTGACCTGCTGCTGCTCTAACGGTTGTAGTGGCGCCGAAACGGAGTGATCGTACGGGTGAGGTCGACAGGGGCTGCGCCTGGTGGTTTGCGATTGCGAATGCTCTCAATCTCGGCCCGGGCACCGGCCTGCTGCTGCTGCTGGCGCTGCTGCAACACCTCCAGCACACATTGTCGACGGCGCTGAGGCTCGGCAGCGAAGCTCTCGGACCGGGCATTGCTGGTGTGCTGGTGGCTTGAGCCGGTTCGAGGTCAACGCATTGTGTGTGGGGACGACGAGTATAAGTGCGAATTCTGTTTCGTCGATTTGCTGGGTTGCGAATTTGACAATTGGAAATTGGATCGATGCAGGTGTCGAAAACTCCGTACCAAAGGCACCTTGTTCGTAGCTCTTTTTTTTCCCTCCGTTTTTGAGGCTTGCTTTTGGCGCCAAAGGCCTATGGTCGTTGGAGCTTTCAAGTTTCTTCGACTCGCGAAGCGTGAAGTGGGGGCCGAACTCAATGTTTACGTAAGTTAACCCCGGGATCCTGACTTGGTAGAGGTTGCAACTATGGATCAAATGTTACAATTGTGACTCCCAGCAACAATGATTAAACTATGGAATGAGCCAGCCACGACAAAATAATCATGAAACCAGCCAATTTTGGTGCCACCACATAGTAATCCCCAATTCCAACCAAGCTTCGCACATAACATCAGCTCCCGAATTTCATCAGCAGAAACCCAACTGCAGTGCAACTCGCCATCCAAGCTGTCCAGAGCGGTGACCAGACCTTGAAATAATGTGCTGAAATGCGGGAAAGCTGCGGACCGCTCCTCCTGGAAATCCGGGGCCAACAGGCGGTTCATACGGGGGTTCTGTGGGAGTCATCGTGTATATTCCGGCTGTCATCCACACGCCTCTTGCGAATGCAAAGAAGTGAATCCGGGCCAGGCTCTTCTCTCCCCAGGTTGCGCGACCGAGGACAGTGAGCGCATGGTTGGACAAGGCGCACATATATTGCAAGTTTGTCTTCTTTTGCGTTTGGTAAACGACTGATGATAAGAGTTAGAAGGTGCAAAGTGTTTACTGTAGCGGGACAGACTTACGTTGCCGGAACGTGGTGGAGCAGAACAGTGGTCTGCATGGCCGAGGCGAAGCAGCCAGTCCCTTGTCTGAAATGACCGCCGGAGTTGATGGTCTCTCCAGACCTTATCGTGTCTCTGATCGATGCCTTCGAGCCTCTGTTTGACCACGTCCCAACGGTCAGCTACTCGAAGGTTGCGTCGAAACCGAAGTCGACTTATGAAATGTGATGTTCCGTAGACACTCAAAGTGGAGTCCAGGTTGGTAACATACCATTCATCGAAGTGATGGCGTGCATGATTTGTGGAAATCCCGCTATCTTCAGTTTCGTGGGGCAAGGCCTGTAGATGCGACGCATTTGCTTGACCTGGTGTCCATGGCCCGGATACTTGCTCTGATTTATGAATAGGATGTGTGCCGGGGTTCAAGGGCGGCGGATGCAGGCTTTTTATAATATACTGCCTCTTGCCGTTTATCCCAATCGGGACTTCCTTTATACTGTTCCCTCCCATGGGTATGAAAGAGCTTCGTAAAGGAAGCAACTCCCTACTGCCGGTTTGATGTAGAAATACTTGGCTTGGAAAGTCCACATCGGACGTTGTGTACGTCTTAAGCATCTGCTGGGATTTCGAAGAGGCAACAGAGACGGACAGTATTGGTGATGTTATCGATGGGGACACAAGTGTAAATGTCACAGGTGTTGGACTTTCTTTGTTGCATAGGGGATGGGAAACATACAGAATTCTTGGTTAATAGCGACTCCATGTATATACCTGTTATTATTCAAGTGTTCTAGCTGCAAAGGAACGAAGATATCTTGATGATTAGCAGTAGTCTGACTATAGTTCAGCAGCTATGCTGGATCACGAGATCATGGGGAGCAAAGAACAGTTCCAACGCGGATTGAATGGGGATTATGTGCAAGGCTGATCATACCCGTACTTCACCAGGCGAGGCGGTGTAATAGGTTTCCCGAAATATATATCATGGCGGTACTGGCTTGGCATTGAGACTGCGGTCAACATTTGAACCAGCTGGCGAAGAAAGAAACGAAGTCAGTGCTGAGCAACATACGAGGCTGCGGCCGAATCCGAAAGAGAATCATGAACGTGGTATTTTTGTCACTGTGCTGTCACATTGTGAATGTCATGGTTGCCGAATCTTTGTATATTCCTAGGTAGACTTCAATAATAAGAAAGTCCCAATGCTACCAAAAAGGCTCACTGTACTAGGTACCGCCAAATGTTATCCCGTCCATAGCTCAGATGATCCTTCATACACTCGCTACTCGATATGGTAGGCAAGGAGAAAAGTGGAAAGGGTGAGCTTGTGTTGGTGTGTGAATGGGTGGTGACCAGATGTGGTCAGCTGCAGTCGAAACGGACGCGAGTGCACTCAGAGTCATTGTTGTCATCATTGCAGTTGTAGCGGACACCCTATAGATATCAAAGTAGTGTTAGCGTCTGGAAAAAACAGATCTGGACACTGAGTTGGGATGTCTCTGTTTGAACTTACCGAGTCAAGGTTGGTGTAGCGACCGGCGTACCAGATGCCCTATTGTATTTATTGTAGTGTCAGCGTAGGTCAAAAGGTGACCGGCCGGTAAGCATCGTCGAAGCTAGCTCAACAAAATCCACTTCAGGGTTAACACTTACGCCGAGGGCCTGGCCATTGTTGTCGCCGTCGATGGTGAGCTCGGCAGTCCACTTGAGGCCGCGGCCGCCGATGCTCCACTGGCCATAGAAACTAGCCCAGTCTTCCTCGGTGCCGACACGGCCAATGTGCTCGCACTTGTCTGCGATGGGTTTGAGCGTCAGCCATCTGGCTTGGGAATCAGGAAGCCAGAGATGAATAGTGGAAGTGCTTACTGTTCCAGAGTCCCATGAGACGTCGGCCCAAAAGGCGATCAGTGAAGATCGAGAGAGTGCACTGGTTGGCATCGGTGGACGAGATGCAAGGAGTGGGTGCGTCCGCGAGGTTGTCGGCGGGGATGACAAAGGCAGAGGCCGTGGTGGCCAGGCCGGTGGCCAGAGCAAAGACCTTCGTGAGCTGCATCTTGGAGAGCTAGAGATTGTCTCGATGATGTTTGTGATGATAGTTTATGGCTAATGAAGACCGAATAAAGAGATTTTGATGATATCTAAAGAATATGCTTGGGGGTGCAGGCGGAGGTTGGATTTGAAGAGTGTCGTGAGTTGAGATCAGAGATGAGAAGAGAGAAAGTGGACGTGTTTAAATAACTGCAAACGAAGGGAGAGGGGCGGCGGGGGAAGAAGAAGTGATTTCACTCAATAAGTGCTTGTGAGTTTGGTATTTTTCTGCTCCTGCTCTGGTTTGACTTGACCTTAAGGTCAGATGCTGCTCACCTCGACCACTTGCTCGACCGCCAACGGAAGGCAAAACCCCCCTGGGCTCCACCCTGCAAACGGAGATGACAGCTGAGGCAATAACAGGGTAGTTGCACTGATGCTCCAGATGAAAGACCTCACCTGCACGCAACTTGCACTTCTTTTTGCTGCTGGAGGAACGATCACTGTATCAGACCCGGAGTCGTCGTGAATAGGGGTCCAAATACCATCCTTGAATGATTTATGCACATTGTCTACCAACTGGGCCAAGAAAGAACTACAGAATGTAGCTTTCCTACCGCCAGGCTCCATCGATTTGGTCTTGCTGCCATTCCCCAGTTGCTTTAATTCGCTTATTCCTATAGGTAGTTCTTCACAACCGGCCTGATCCTCAAACTCTGGTTCTTGTTATCTGTATCCTTTTTAAACAGACACCCAACTAAGTGGTCAAGAAAAACGACATCGTTGGATATATGCTAATAATTGCCATTCGTCTAAATGACAGAAAGGAGTCACCACAACTTCGTAATTCATTCAAAAAAAAAAAGAATTGTCTCCATCCATCTACAAGCCGCCATTCATCAAATCTTTCCACTTTCAAGAGCATCCTTCTTGAGCGGAAAGATACTAGCCCTCTTGTTCACCTCTATAATGGCCTCTCTTGCCCCGCTCCACATCCTCCGCTTGCCCGTCTCAAAGTATCGAAACGCATGCGCCGTCTCGACGCCGTGGTTCATAAGCCTGTACATCTCCGGGTCCTTCCACCAAAACTTCCAGCCCTTCCAGCCCCATCCGATGTTCTCCATGCCGGTGCCTGCCGCGCGATGCAGCCAGCCCTGAAACTCCCACGTCTTGACGCAGCTGGTGTCTATAGAAGGGTCCTGCTTCCATCGCGACGCAACCCAGACCTGGTGCGCGTCGATGTGCTTTTCCATGGCGGCCTTGGATGGTAACGACTCGGCACCTCGCCAGCTGTTGAAACGTAACTTTTGTCAAACACGTATAACAAGTAGCTGTAATTCATAGCAGGGGAAGAAACAAAAGGACGACACAGAAACCAGCAGCAAACAAGCAAAAGAGAGAAAAAAGAAACTTACACGTTACTAATAGCCTGTGCGCTCAAGTCCGAAAACGTAAACCCATTACTCTTCCCAAAGGCACTGTAGCACAGCAGCGCACAGCTGTCGGCGTACTCTGGCGGAAACATATTCATGTAAAGCCTGTACAGCGGCGTGCCGGCGTACCCATACTCTGACGGCAAGCTCGTCCGCACAAACGGCGCAATGTTCCAGTCGGCCTGGTAACCCGTGCAGCAAACCACGGCATCGACATCCTCCAGCACCGTCCCATCATCCATCTCGACGCTCCTCGGGCCCGTGAACCTCTTGATGCCGTGCACGCTGGTGACGGTCCCCTCCCTCAGCGCATCCAGCACCGTCTCCCAGATGCCCGTCAGCTTGAGCGTCAGCGACTGGTACGGCTTGAGGCGCCACGCCGGGTCGAGCGGGCCGTTGGTCAGCCGGGCGGCGAGGCTGAGCCCGGCGTCGCTGATGAATTTGTGCAGCGCGGGCACGTATCGCTGCAGGAAGAAGCCGATCTGCCTGCGGCGCCACGTGATGTTGAGGTCGACGGGCTTGCCCTTGACCCAGCGCCGGATGGGAAGGGCGCCGGACCGGTGGGAGAGGTATACCTTGCGTGCGTGCGGGATCAGGGTTGGTACCACGTCGCCGGATGATGCTGATGCGCCGGCCACCACGACTGTTTTGTCTTTGAATGCTTCTCCGCTGTTTAGGGAGAGGGTTTTGGGTGACAGGTCAGACCAGGGGGTTGTCTGTGAGGGGTTTCTATGACAGAATAGCAGAGGAGGGGGAGAGGCGTTGCTTACGTCCGGTATGCTTGGCCGTGTATAATTACGCCTTCGAACTTGTCTTTGCCGGGGTAGGTGGGCATCTTGGCCACGGTCTGGTAGCCATGGCACAGAGCGACCTTGTCGAACTCGAGCTCTTCTACTGCTCCTCCCTGCTTCTCTACTTCCACCAGCCATTTCGTATCTGCTTCATTTCTCACGACCCGCTTGACGGTGGTGTCGAAGATGATGTCTCTTAACAAGTCAAAATGCTTGGCATAATCCTCCATAAACTCCTGAAAGTGGCCTGCTTTCATGTACGGTGGATATTCTGCCGGTTGCTGATTAGCTTTTTATGATGCAAGATAACGATTTCAAATAAGAACCAAATCTTCTTGATAATTGAGCACTTACTATCATGTATGGGAAAGTCGGCAAAACCGCAGGGGTATTTACTGATGTTGGCCTCTGTGGTCGGCAGCGCGGTCGTGTAGGTTGTGTTATCCGAGTAGGACCACAGACCGGCAACTCGGGACCGGCGCTCAAATGCAGTGACGCGGAAGCCATCCTCGCGGAGGACTTTGATCATCGACAGTCCCGTTGGACCTATGCGCGAAGTTGTATGCGGTCAGTCGATGCTGCATTGTGGTCTACAAGAGCTTCCTCTTGTCGCTCACCTGTCCCAATCACAGCAACCTTTAATTTCTCCATGACGTCGTCGACTATATCGACGGCTGTAGGTTATTATTTCTGCAAGATGCGGTTGTTTCTGGGTGGTTTTCTTTTTATTATTATGTTAAATTCACCATATCTGTGAATAGTTGCCGTGGACAAGAAACTCGGTGATCGGTGAGACTGTCATCCCATGCAAGGTTCATCGGTTTGATCGGATAAAGAACCAGTGAAGCCATTGGATGACAAGTCTGTCTAGCGTCGAATCTTATCCGTTCCTTTGAGATAACTGTTCTGCAAGGAAAAATTAGCGACAAGCGACCTGCTGCGGACTGTGAGTAGATCTGGGTGGCTGCCTGCCTTGGATTTGTTTAGTGCTTACTGTCTCGGTCCCGGGGCTTGTTCGTTTCGGTTAGTTCTACCAACGGTTGGGAGCTATGGTTCGCGAATGGGTGAAGTCATTAATTTGGCCAACTAAGACATTTAATTCATGATCGGCAGTCGGGTCGATCTACGAACGACCCTTGATTGTCATTGATTCGTTACCCTTTACGTAGATGGGGAAATCCTTATACACCCACACGAACCAACAAAAAGAACTAACAATCTGTGGTATCGCGGCCTAAATTCGGTCACAAAGATGATAACCTCTCAATAATAACCACAAAAACAACAACTAGAAAGTCCAGTATTCACAGAAAAAAGAAGAAGCAATTTTCTCCTCAGTTCTTAACATTCTCTCTCCCTTGTCTGTTGTCTTGCTCCTGAGCCAAAAACATGTCGTCGCTGGTGAGCTCATACTTGGCTGACTTGCGCGCAGAGATGCCACGCTGAAACATGACGTCCATCTCGCCAAAGGTGCGGTCTTTGGTCTCGAACATGCGAAAGTAGCCCCAGATCCACGTCAAAGTTGCGAGGCCGGCCCAGAAGAAAGCCTGTTTGTCGTACCGGGACAGAGTTAGCGCGACAAAACTTGGTCAGAGGAACTTTTAGGAAATAGTGTATGTCTGATGCAAGGGGATAGAAGCAAAATAGCAAACTCACAGTCTTGCCCTTCAGATTCCAATCTCCAGGGGCCAACATCTTGGGCTGCAGTGTACCGGCGCCAATCACGTTGCCCAGGTAGTAGGTGGTGCGAGCCAGCACGACCGTCTGGGTGCGCAACCTCGTCGAACCAATCTCGGAGACGATGGTGTAGACGATCGGGCCGACGGTCAAACTGTACACGCCCAGCCAGACGACACACATGAACGACTGCGCGTACGACAAGGCGAGCGTCTGATTCGGCGGGATTGCCAGGAACCCGATGGTCCAGAGGATCATGACGATGCCGGTGAAGCCCGTGATCCAAATTGTGCGTCTACCAAATCTGTAGATCAAGCCCCATGACAGCACCGTCCCGATGAAAGCCACGCCCTTGCCCCCGACGCCGATGTAGTACGAAACGTCATCCGCGACGCCGGCCTGCTGGAAGAAAAAAGTCCCCGAGTAGCACAGCGCGCCTCCGTTTGTGATCTGCGACAGGAAGCTCATGCAGGCGATCTCGGTCCGGCGGCGGTTCGTGCCGCGGAACGCATCCCAGTACGACGTGCCCTGGCGCTCCTCCATCTCGAGCTTGTTGGTGTGCACCATCATGGCCACGGTGGCGTCGAGGTCGACGGTCTGGTGCGGCTCCGACAGCCTAGCCAGCGACCTCTTGGCCTTGTCGAGCTGGCCCGTCCTCACCAGGTGCCAGGGCGACTCGGGCGCGAACCACGCGGCCAGGATGAGCGGGACGGGCCAGATCCACTGCAGGGCAAAGGGGATGCGGTAACCCCACTCGTCCGGGCGGTTCACCAGCCCTGCCAGCACCGCCGTGGACAGGAACTGCCCGATGACCCAGCACAGGTTCACGTACGCCGTCAGGTAGCCCCTGATGGCCAGTGGGGTCACCTCTGCGGCGTAGGCAGGGCCCGTGGTGGCGAACACCCCCCAGGGTATGTTGCAGAGGATCTGACCGGCCAGCTGGGCCTGGATGTTGGGAGCAAAGAAGGAGATGAATACGAAGCAGGCGAGCGACGCGAGGGAGAAGATCAAGACCATGCGGTGGCCGTACTTTGACGTAAAGTAGCCGTTGAGCAGGGCGCCGATGATGTTGGCAAACGCCGAGGTGATGTTGAAGGCCTGCTGCCACTGCGATGAGATTTGGTAGCCTGACCTCTCGTTGAGGTACTCGCCGTACTTTCTCCGAAACTCTGGGTACCCAAAGAAGTTGCCGATGAGCGTCACGTCGTAGCCCTCCATGATGACGGTGGACGAGATGACGATGGACCAAAACGCCGCGCGTTTGTACGTCTTGAAGCCTTGTATCAACCCGATGCTGTGCTCCTGCTCCGTGGCCTCGGCGGCCTGCGACCGGAGCACCTTGTCGTCGATGCTGGCTTCGTGCAGCTGGGAGAGGTGGCTCGCTTCGGGCCCCTTTTCGGTCTGGATTTGGTCTCCATCCTGTGGTGCGGCTTGGCCGGCTGGCCGGATGTTGTCGTTAGACATCTTTTTTTTTCGGTAAGTTCCCCTTGTCCGAGGCTTGAGAGGTTTAATACCGGAACCGCCCTTGGTGTTGTTCGACCAAGCAGGTCAGGCACGCTGAGGTGTAGTTCTTGTGCCAGACGGGCTCGTCGAGTCTAGTGCAGCAAAACCACGGTGTTATAAGAACATCGACCGGTCAACCGCCGAGGCCC
>JAVHJQ010000725.1:0-11855 GCA_031306095.1 Pyricularia sp. CD86 | reverse complement strand
GTGCAAGGCAAAGTAAGGTTTGAGGCGGAGTAAGTTAAGCTGAATACTTGGATAGACTAGGCTTTTTGACTGTAGCCGAGAGATTGGGATAAGGAAAACAAAGCAAGCAAGAAAAAAAAAACAGCAAAAACCAAAACAAAACGAGATCATCGGCATCAGACAAGGCTCACCCCGTCGGGAGAGGGAACTCGGGATTCTTTGCTTGGAAAACAAAAAACTTGTCTCACCTGATCTTGCTTGAATCTTCTCCGCAACCGCTTTTTGAGTAAAGCTGCTTGTCTACGCCCCAAGAATACCTTAGGTACTTTCTCGATTTGATATTAGCTGCCGTTTGACACTGGGAAGAAAAAGAGCCTGAGGTGCTGCACACGATCTGGTTCAACAGACGCAGTCTAGGCAGGCACGTTTCCAGTTTCCCAAAGGTTGTCCGGACCGCTCATCCCCGCCACCTCAAGCGATCAGCTCAGAAAAAAAAATCCGAGAAAGTGTGGTTTGTTCTTCCATTCGGAACCCAGGGAGACCAGCACGAGCTCAAACCTGTGGCAGAGAACAAATCGGAATTCCAAATTCCAACCCATGGGGGAGTACACGTAAAGTGTTTCTCCACCCAAAATTATAGGGGACAGGCACCGAGGGAGGGTTTGGTGATTTTTTGCCTTCCCCCCAGGAAAGAAAAGAAGTACGTGGGCGCAAATCTAGGGACATTGACGTTTGGGGAGAAGTGCTTGGCTTTTTCTCCTTCTTGGCGGCTGGGCCCAATCACAGCTCAGAATTCGGGCACGTTGTCGTCTTAATGGGCAAGGAGGCACGCGACTGCGGTCAGGGACCATGGGCTCAATCTACCGAATTTGATTGGTCGCCTGAAGCAATCAATGTTTTACACAACTTTTGCAAAGTGTATCTCTACCTATCACATGTGGAAGGTGGCGCATATTATTTCGGGGATATTAAAAACTAGGTAGGTACCTTGGTAGGTATAAGAGACAAAACAAAAATTGGATGCCACTGTAAAAAAAGATAAGTAACATCCAATACAACAGCTACCATCTTGGCATACGAGGCCCATCCCCGAGTGCATGGTGAGGAATGAATTGCTCACGTGTGCTTTGGGAAGGAACTCTATCGGCAAATCGCAACAGAAGACGGCATCAACTCCTAGCCATTCCTTTCGCCCACATGTTCCGTCCAACACCATGGTGCAATTCCAGGGGAGCCCTGAAATCAAGTCGGGCGGACCCTAAAAAAAAGCCAATATTTCCAGAGGCTACGCTACTGCGCAAGAATCTGGAGTCGGCTCCTCCTTTCATCCAAGGGTCCCCCTTCTTTTATAAGTAATGGTCACGTGCTCACTAAATCGTAGACTTTGGACATAGAACCCGTCTTTTTAACCGATAAAAAAACCATGCAATTCATCGAAGTTTGGGATAGTTTGCTGTCATAGCCCCGTCTAAGCTAAAAAGAAGAAAAAAAGAGGTAATTGGTGGATACCTCTGTATCATGTTGCATTGCCTACAGTACAATAAAAAAAAAATCCAGTTTACCCTCCTTTAGACGTGGTTGCTCGGGTACAGTACAGACGTCGTCGAGTTGAACTCCTCCTTCAAACTCCTTGTGCTCACAAACCGACCAAGCAGGTTCATGCTACCAGCCTTGTCGTTTGTTCCACTTGCCCTGCCACCTCCAAACGGCTGCTGGCCGACGACGGCGCCTGTGCTCTTGCAGTTGATATAGAAATTACCCGCCGAGTTGCGCAGCTTGTCCTCGGCAAACCGCACCGCCGCCCGGTCGGTTGCGAACACCGCACCCGTCAACCCGTACTCGCTTGTCGAGTCCACCACTTCGCAGATCTTTCCAAACGCTGCCGCCGGGTCGCCGTGAAGGTCGTCGTCATAGGCATATGCCACCAACACGGGTCCAAACAGCTCCGTGCTCATCAGCTTGTGCGCCGGGTCCGTCGTCTCGTAGATGGTCGGGTGTACAAAGTAGCCCTTGGAGCTGTCGTACTTGCCGCCGGCCACCAGCTTGAGCTTGCTGTCGTTCTTAGCCTCGTCGATAACACCCGAAAGCTTCTTGAACGAGCCCTCGTGGATTACGGGGCCGATAAAGTTGCCATGGTCGCCAGGGTCGCCAATCTTAAGCTTGTTGACCTCCTCGGCTAGCCTCTCGCGGAAGCGCGGCCACATCGACTTGGGGACGTAAAGTCGCGACGTAGCACTACACTTTTGTCCCTGGTATTCGAACGCCCCTCGCACAGTTTGAATGACGGCATTCTCCAGGTCGGCCGAAGAGTGCACAAGGTGGAAGTTCTTGCCGCCGGTCTCACCCACGATCCGGGGGTACGACGCGTACTTGCCCTCTGCCACGCCCGCGCCAATCTGTCCGTAGAGCTTACGGAAGATAGCCGTGCTGCCCGTGTAGTGCAGCGCCGCGAATTGACGGTGCGAGAGCACCACTCGCGTCACCTCCTCGGGGTCTCCCGGGACGAATTGAATGACACCCTTGGGCAGACCAGCTTCCAGGAGGATGTTGTAAAGCAGCCAGTTGGATGCAATGGCAAAGTCGGATGGCTTCCACACTACGACGTTGCCCAGAAGTGCTGGCGCCCCAGGCAGATTGCCTGCGATGGCTGTGAAGTTGAAAGGGCTGACGGCGTAGACGAAACCGTCAAGGGGTCTGTACTCGACGCGGTTCCAGACGCCAGGCGAGTTGTGTGCTGGCTGTTGAGCATACATCTCCTCGGCGTACTGGACGTTGAACCTAAGGAAGTCGCACAGCTCTGCGGCCGAGTCAATCTCGGCTTGCCACGCATTCTTTCCCTGGCCCAACATGGTAGCTGCCATAATCTCATAGCGATACTTTGTGGAGATGAGATCGGCCGCCTTGAGGAAGATAGCAGCTCGGTCGTGGAATGGGAGAGACTCCCAGTCTTTCTTGGCAGCAAGCGCCTCGTCAATTGCTCGCGAGACATCTTCGGGGCTCGCTTTCGAGTAGGTCGCAATGACCGTCTGGTGGTCTGCTGGGTTGACTTGTGTGCCCGTGGATGAAGTCTTGATCTATTGATTGTTGTTCGGCAAGCAGTCAGCAAACCAATGGCTTGGTGACCTGAGCTGGATGACAAGGTGAATGTCGGGGGTATGGTACACACCTCTTTGCCTCCAACTACGATTGGTACTTCCACCGCACCCTTCTGCTTAAGTGCCGACAGGGCCGCCGTCAGTCCCTCTCGTGAGGGAGAGCCCTTTGCATAGTGTTGCTATACGTCCAATCGTAAACTTGTTAGAATTGAAACTGCCACCCAAACACACAGCGAGAGAGCACGATACCAACATACGTTAGGCTCGTTAGCCACCTTGGGAATCTTGAACGATGCAATAGTCGACATCCTGATCTGTGAGGTAGAGATTTGTCTAAGAGCGGACGGAGCTCTTCGGAGTTGATGTGGCAAAGGTGAGGAATATGAAGGTCGCAGAGCAAGTCTGCTCGACCTCGTCAAGGTGAGACCAAGCCGTGTTAATGCCATTGCAGCTGAAGCTAAGGTGTGATTGGTTGCAGCCAAAGTTAGAGCAGATCCCAGGACGAACACGAGGACAAATTTATGGCTGTAACCGGCTTTGTTTGTATCGGACGATGGTTAGAGATGGTTGGATTCTTACCTTAAACAAAGGTCGACGACACTCCGATCGGAGCATGTTAGTGACGTTGGGGTTCGCTTTGTAGCGGCTCAATGTCTTAACAGGACGACCCCGCAACGGTAGCCCCTCTCACAATGGCCAATCACAACACTGGATATAGTGTCTAAGAGTCCAGATGCGGGGCTGAGAAGCCGGCAAGACGGACTAAAAGAGCCGACAACTCTCTATCACACCATTGCGATCTGCTACAGTAATCCACCGCTCCTACAAAGTTTATTCGATGGGCCATGCTGTTATCTTGCTATCACTCGGACAGACAGGGAATTTTTACAAGAAAACTTGGTTGAACTGACTCTGCAAATTCAAAGCACTGACCTACACAGGCCAATGAGTACCGGAACCGGGTGGGGAGCACAGTTCAGGCGCATTTTACTTCAATGCTGGCGATGCTGGGCCAGCATTATGCCATGGATTTCGCACAAACTCGCAAAATCACAGCTGTTAATTTTCAAGATTCGTCGTAAATGCGCGCAGAAAACGGTAATTCTCATGACAAGTGTGTTTCAAGTGCTTTCAACATACGAGCCCGTCCTGAACGCCCTGAACGCCACATATCCCTCATCTCCGACCTGCTTTGCCCTTGTCAGAAGCGGCCTGTCACCATGTATTACTCCATCATCGAGTCCTCCTGATCGACATCGTTGGTCTCTTCTCCATCGCCAAAGAGGCCTTCAATCTTGAATTCCTTGGCCCACTCAGTCACAATCTGTTTCTGGTCGGGCATCGTAGCCTCATCGTTGACGGTAGTTACCGAAGACCCAGCACCAGTGGCCGAGGAATCCGCAGTAGCCACCGCCAATACAGGTGCATCAACCCAACCTTGGATACGACCATCCCTCCAGTCCGTCACCACAGTCATGGCCGCTGAGGTAATGTTGGGCACGCCACCGCGACCCAGTCTGCCTCGCTTGCGTGCGACCTGCACCAGGAAGTCGGTTGTCGCATCGCCCGAAGCATCTGCCAAAAGCGGCGGTAGGTCGTAGACATCTGTCAACTTCTTCAGGAGATCAGGAGAAGCCGAGAGTCTTTTCAACAGCAAAGTTACTGCTGGTACAGGGTCTTCAATGTGTTTAGGCGGGACGGCGTTCAGAAGCACCAGGTGGGCGTGAGCTTCAGTCTTGTTCTTGGGGACAAATGAGGTTGATGTAGATGACGTAGATGGGAACACGATACCCGGCGAGTCGAGTAGGGTCAATTTGGAGTCGATCTTGACCGACCGGATTGCGGTTGTGACACCGGCCTCGGCACCTGCAGGACAGGCAGATCTTTGACCGCGAGTACCACTCATGCGTGAGAGCAGGGCGTTGATGACTGACGACTTTCCAACATTGGGATACCCAATAACACCGACGGAGACGGCGCGCTTCAGGTTGCGACCCGCTGCAAAAGACTTGAGCGCACGGAATAGGGCTGTGCTTGTGCTCTGAACCGTCACATCGCGGTGGTTGAATGTGTGTGCGTTCGGGGCAGCGTTGGATGCCCGGAGAGGTAATGTGGGAAAGTAGCGCCGCAAGTGTGTCAGCCACCCTCGGAGAACAGGCGGTGGGATCAGATCCACCTTGTTCAACACAAGGATTAGCCGCTTGCCGCCGCTCGCCGCGGCCATTACGGATCTCTCCACGTCCCTGGACCTGGTTCCCTCTGGATCCCTTGCATCCAACACGTAGAGAACGACGTCTGCCTGCTCGACCACCTGCTTGAAGACCTTGTCGAAGGCCTTTCTTGAGGTTGCACTACCGCTGACCTCGATCGCTCCGCTTTCGCCATCGCTGTCTGAGCTGCCATCCGAATCATCATCCATCCCGTCGTCATCGTCGGTCTGTAAATCTTCGTCGTACTTCTCGGCGGCAGCGCGCGCACTGGCAATGAGCGCCGCCATCGGATCCGACTCGTCAATGTCTTCATCCATCACGTCGTCGTCCATAGCATCCACGTCCGAGTCTGCGCCGTCCTCCTTTGCAGCGTTGCCATTCTGCTGGGCCTTGGCTGCCTTGGCCGCCTCTTTCCTCCGGCGAGTCTCCTCCTGCTTCTGGATCTTGGCTTCTTCTATCTGCTGGAGCAGCCTCTCCTTGTAGGGGAAAAGATTAGGGATGCCAGGATCCTTCTTTACTTTTGATACCCATTGCGGGTTCTTCTTGGCGAGCTTCCTGTCCTTTCGCTGCTTGGCTTTCGAGGCTTTCTCGATCTTGTTTCGCAGGCGCACCGGTGTCCTCTTGGACATGGGTTCTTTTTAGTTGATCACAAGGTTAGTTGAATAATTCAACATATGGGGAATCCTGAAGTAATAGGTACTTACTCTTTGGCTTGTTTATTGAGCCTGCCATTTTGAAAGCGATCGGGCGCTGTTGTTATGACCTATTAAACAGTGAAGCTCTTGTGGCGCAAGACAAAGAACCACGGCCTGCCTGCTGGGAGTTGGTGGGATGGGAACGGCTGCGAAAAATTTCTGCCGCTCGTGTCTCCCAAAAAAACTTGACCGCCTGCCCGCGTGGCCCCACATTATGAAAAGCCTTGTCAAGTGTCGAGCTAGGTGTGTGGGTGGGTCCACCATATTCTTCAATTGACCCATTGACTGACTGACTACCTTGACCGCAATAATATTTTCTTCATAGTGTTCCCTTCTCATTTACAAAATCGAATATAACCACAGAAGTACTACATATAGCAGTGAGCTTGGGCGGTCGGTAAACTTTCGGACTTACCATTTCAAGCCATCCGTACCTTGAACTTTTGCTCGACCCGCCTGCTATAAACCAGGCGGTCGCTACGTGTCGGCGTTCCGACAGTGTGGCGGGAGCGGAGCTTCCCTAAAGAGCATGGCTCCAGCAGGCGGGGTTCTCAAGCCCGGGTAGATGCAGCATCTGGTGTCGGCCCTGACTGAATGAATCGTCTGGCATCGGAACCTGACAGTGGCGGCTCTGGGTGCAAACCTCTTTTGTTATAAGTGTCGTCTCCTGCAGTCAGATTTCAAGTTAGATCTCCACGTATCAACAAGAACAATTGAATAGATTAGACCACCCATACGGGAGAATCCTGCCACACAACTTAAACCCCTCACACCGCTAAACTTAGGCAGCTTCTCTTGTCTCTACACCACTACCACCTGCTTTTTATTCAATCTCACCCTCAATCACCATCAATCGGTCATAATGGGAAGCATACAAGTACCCGAGGGCACCTTTACCGCCCCGGCGCAGCAAGTTGTCCTCGATGGTTTTCTCTTCGACATGGACGGCACCATCATAGACTCGACAAAAGCCATTGAGATGCACTGGGCATCGTGAGTCATGACCCGTTTTCCTCATAAACCCAAGGCTATAAAGACAACTGACTGACCTTGTTTGTCTTTCTGTTTGTGTGTTCAAAGGGTTGGTAAAGAGATTGGAGTGGACCCGGAGCTCATCCTGAAGACATCGCATGGGCGCCGTAGCATCGACACGCTCAAGATATATTGCCCAGAAAAGGCAACCATTGAGTGTAGGTTGCTGGCCCTGACCCATGGTTCAAAAAGAAAATCCATGGGACAAATACCATACAGGACTATCTTCACCTTGGATTCTGTTCCTCCATGCTCTGCCGGTCTCGGCTGACCCGATTCATAACAGACGCCTCAGAGATGGAAGGCCGCCTACCCAAGCTGTACAGCAAAGAGGCAGAGGAGATCCCCGGCGCCCGCTCGCTCCTCCAATCCATAATCGCCACCAAGGCTTCCCCCTGGGCCATCGTGACGTCCGGGACGAAACCGCTCGTCGACGGCTGGCTCGAGGTTCTGAACCTGCCGCGGCCCGCGCACATGATCACCGCCGAGTCGGTCCAGAACGGCAAGCCCGATCCCACGTGCTACCTCATGGGCCTCGACGGGCTCGGCCTCCGTGATCGGGCCGCCAACGTCCTCGTGCTGGAGGACAGCCCCGCCGGGATCCTGGCTGGCAAGGCGGCCGGGTGCAAAGTCCTTGGGCTGGTCACCAGCCACACTGTCGAGCAGGTGTTGGGTGCCGGCCCAGACTGGGTCGTCAAGGATTTGACGTCTGTGAGGCTCGTCGGCGGTGTTGAGGATGGAAGGGTTACCTTGGAGATTGTGGATGCACTGGAGTCGAAGTAGCTTAGATGAGCATGACTCTGCTCAAGTTCACCTAAGCCCTCATCTCTGTTAATCGTTTGAAATTCATTGCAAAGCGGATACATTCATAGAGTTATCTATGGTTTAGAACTGGGATTCAAACCTCTACTTTAGATGATTGAAAAAGAGTGCCCTAAAATTTGATCAGCTCTCTCCGTACATTTCCATGAATGGAACATTCAAGTAAATACAGTAACCAAAACCAAATTTCAACTGCTTGCGTCTGCTTGATATGATGGATTGGCCCTTTAGACTCAACCATTGCTGTCAGGAAGCCGAGAGCATTGCAAGTAAGATCCAATGTGTAATTAGCAGCGCCGTGCATCATGCCGTTACGTTCCCCCTTATTGTTGCACGAATCCTCTTCTCTCACTGACTGGAGATTAGGTGGCCATTTCACAGTATATCAACTCAAATTAGCCCAAGGGCAGCGACCACCCATCCGCACGTTGTTGCCAGGCTCTCGGTATCGCCGGTACTCTCCCCCATTTTCCGCAACTGTCAAACCTGTTTCTTCAGCCGGTTTGCAGTCTCACAAAAAGGGGGGGCTCAGTCATGTAATGCATACAAGCTTTGCCAAGTGACCATGCTGTTGATCGAGATACCAAGACCCAAATCGACGATTGAATGCAGCAGAACAGTGTGCAACAATTTCTTATTTTGATATTTGCTTTCTCAACGCATTGCCATCGGGTCAAAGTGCCGAAGCTTGGATCAAGTGTCTACCACAGGCTCCCAGATCACAACTTGGTTTGTTCACCGCCAGAAAAAAAATCAACAGCGGCTTCCTTGTGGGCTTGACAATAATACCATTGCGCGAACTCTCATCTCCCAAACAGTAAACACTGAGAATGACCGAACCTGGCCTTCGAAGAGGAACCATTGATTCCTGCCAACCTCCACCTCACCATCAGAAAAGCAAAAAGGCAGCTCTTTCAGAGCAGGGGGCAGTAGATCTACTTTTAAGAAGGAGATCGGATTCCCCCTGGGAAGCTTCATGTACCCTGATCGTGGTCAAGCTCTAGTAAACGCCACCCTTTTTTCGTTTGCAGGGAGGATCAAAGTAAAAACAAAATGCCTTGTCGGGGTGTGTGCATATATGATTCAAGCATTATAATACCTCCGCAACTAAGCTTTTATTCTAGGGCAGACTAATTAGCTTTCTGGGTGGCTTGAAGAAGAAAAACGGTAGCACGGAACGTACGCATGGAACCTTTTATGGCCTTCTACGTTTGGGCCTCTGCCTTGGAAAAGATGTGGGATACTATGATCGGGCTCACGGCAAGAAGCAAGTTTTAGAAGAGAGAGAGAACCACATCGGAAATTTACTACCGTACATAAAATTTTGCTACTACACCCCGGTGGCACGGCATAATAGCCCGTAGAGCTACCTTGTGTGTACGCCCCCCTGTGATCCCGGAAAGACACATGTGAGCTCAGGCACTGCATTTTGGAGCATAAGGGCGATTTGACGTCATGATGTAGGAACGCAATGTAGCTAAGTAAACAAATAAATGTTTATGTAAGTGTCAGGGATATTCTTTTCCTCTTGCATGGAAAAGCCCTCCATCGACACTGCAGGGTATCGTGGGTCTTGAAGCAGCATACCTATCCCGCCGGAACCGTGCCATCCTCCTCTTACCCTCCAGATGCCGGCCGGAAGAGGATCCGCACGTCATCCATGGGGCAAGATGTTCTGATTGCACTTGGACCCTTCATGCGTTTACGTACACACAAATATCGAGCCCAGGGTCCACATGAAGGATTCAATAGTTTCAGGAAGACTTCCCCATCCCTATTTCCCCCTTTCCGCCACCGCCGAGATGCCCCGTTGCTACCCTATGTCTGCCGCATGTCAACAAAGCATGCCGTCTCTGTCGAGAGGAACAAGTGGCGGCGTAGAAATACCAATAGCGGCTTCGAGTTGGTGCCGGGAGGGCATGCTCTGCGGTCGAGAGAGCGCGGGGACAGCAGCCGGGTGTTCTGAACCACAAGCTTGGAGGATTTTATGGCCCCGATGCCAGAGGAAAGTTCACTGCAAGTCTTAGGGGAGTATCCCCCAGCACCCTGATCATCATTCCCTCACCCTTCACCCCCTGGACAAGCATATTGTAGTCTACTAGGGGTTCAAGGTGGTCATCACAAGCCGCATGACTGTGACGCGGGTAGACTGCGAATTGGCAGAGGTGGAACTTCTTCAAGGGGATACCAAGGGCATTGACGAGCGATATGATGGGGACTTTAAGAGCGGTAGCCTCACTATCTGTATAAACTGTCTTTTACTGGTGAGTAACTCCTACGGGATATTGTTTTGTATTTCCTTGCTGGATGGCTTGTCATTGCTAATCAGATATTATAAGACATGTATCTATAAGAGCGATACTGAAAGGTTGTCATCAGTGGCAAGCCTAGTCTGGATCCTATGGATGACAGAGCATAACGGCGCGTGTTGTAACTGTCATCCACGTGTTTGTTCAAACTATTTTACTTGGTTCAAACCAGATCAGCGAGATAGTCTCAACGTTGACACAGACCCATAACTACACCCAATATCAGTACAGCATTAAAAACACGTTGAGCTATAAAAAGGGTTCATCTCTACTTTTGTGCGGCACATCAGACGAACTATTGCCAAGAAACTGGCTAAAGAAAAAGACAAAGAAAAAAAACCCAAAAAAAAACTGCAGAAACTGACTCTGCACAGCACAAACCTCCATCAAAGTCGTTGTTGCAGCTTGAAGTCATCCGCCTCTGGTTTGTTCGTGGTTCATAAGGCTTTTTTTTCCCCGTAGTTTGCTCGGCCTGATACTTGACACTATCGATCTTTGCCCTACGATGTGCGCCTCTACAGGGCTGGCCGGGGATTATTTTCAACGTCAAGTTTATGCCCAGTTGATAATCTCTCCGAGTTTGCGATTTCTTCTACAATGATAGTCGATCGAACCAAAACAGGGTTGCCTTGTCTCGCCTGGCTGGCAAGACTGGGTGTAAGGACATCTGTCTTTGCTTTTCCAAAACGGGATCACGCACTAACGAACAGCCACTCCTTTTTCTTTCGTGACAAGGCACCAGAACAAAAAAAAAAAAAAAAAGAAACAAAAGAAACAAAAAAGACACAAAGGAAAAATCACCCGCCCACCTAACATTGGAATTGTCTGCACACCTAGCAAAACTAAAGCAGAATAAACAACGCACGCAACGTCGCACAGTGCTCCCGTGCTCCCCAACACCCTGTCATCATGCCGCCAGGGACGTCATCCCAAAGCCAGCCGCTCATTGCCCTTGCTGACCTTTAACTCGCCGTAAAAATAAGTGGAGACCTACCGCCCATACCTTTTTTTTTCCCCATGGCGGCGCGACTAAAAAAACAACACTGTACATAGTATGTACACACCCCCTTCTCAAACCCCCGGGCTTTCGCCCTAAGGGCAAAAAAAAAGCCCCAGTAAAAGAGTGGAAAATAAAGAGGAAATAAGAGAGATGAAGAAGCAAAGGTTTGCATCAAAAAGGAAGATGAGAATGGAGACGCTGACATCCTGGCTCGAAGCTCCTGCTTCTGCTGCGGGTCCCCAGGCTGCCCGCTAAGGCAAAAGAGAGGGTAAGGGGAATGAATGAGTGAGAGAGGGACACTGTACTTGGGGATTCGTCGTCGACTACTGTACTGTACCTGCCTAAGTAGGTATACTCTATAGTATAACGCAAGTTAGGTTGAGTTGTGGGTTTGCGAGCTTATTACTACGGAGTACTAGTACAACGCTTTCTTAGCCTCGTAACAATTGTGGATGCTTGATTATCCACACAGCACACGTGGGCTAGGCGAACAGCAAAAACATGTGTTTGTTCCCACTTGTCGGTATCTATCTCTATAAAGTCGATTCTATCAAGGTAATCTCCTTTGGAAATCTCCCATATGCGGGCGAGGCGGGTTTCTGCTTATCTCAAAAGAAGGGGATACCCCCTCTGGATTTTGATTACTTCTAGAAGTGGTGGGGCCCTTTACGGGTAATCATTGTATGCTCAAGGGTTGGTACGGTACCTTATTC
>JAVHJQ010000722.1:16941-34053 GCA_031306095.1 Pyricularia sp. CD86 | reverse complement strand
ATCTGTTGTCGTCAGGAGGGGTGTGACCCCACCTGGCCTTCCTGGTTCCGGCCCAACTGTCTGGTCGTAACACTTGCTTTCAAAATCGCGGCCAGAGCTAAACCGCTTAACTAGTCAGTTTTCGGATGTGGCGCAAAAGTAAATATGATCCATCAATTCTGAGCTCAGTTGCTGGGTCTCTCTGTATTTATATTGGACAAGACAATCCATCCCAACCTTGTTCGTTTCAAGGAATTGGTTGAGCTTATGGCCTTGGTCCTCTTGCGAGTACATCAGGACTTCCTGCACAAAATCCCAGACTGTATCCGCGGGCAGAATTGGGGTTATTTCGAGTCCATACGACGGCGAGCTCCCGCTTCGTAGGTAAATATGTATGGACCATTGCCAAAACTTGGAGTAGGTTGTCACAACCTTTTTGGTTTGAAAGTTGGTTTTGTCGATACGCGTGTTCTGGGTGGTTGAAACCCGCGTTCTTTGGAATGACCCGATGATGGTGTGTACAAGTTGAGAATCTGTAGAGGAAGTCGACGAGATCTGAACCTGCGTTTAATTTGAGACGGCGTTTTTTTGTTGAAAATTGACCAAAGATGCCGACTGGAAGTCTGCAACTACTGTCTGGCCGGAGCTTTTGGAGGGGCTATGAATGGACCATGGTGCTTGTGGGCTCATGGTGGTCTGGGATGTACTCTCGAGTAGACTGCCGACACGAGAAAGTGTCTGGGCATTCGTCGAGGTCGTCTGGCTTGTGTTTCCGAGCAGCTTGATCGCCGAAGACAACGCTTGAGTGTTCTCCAACACGACCTGGCTAGTGCTCTCGAGAAGACGGAACGTCAATTCTTGTCTCGCAATAAATGCGGCGGAGCGTGCGCTGTCTGAAGCATGGTGAAGCCTATACAAAGCGCGTGCAGTTTATATTGCTATTGAAAAGAGAACAACACAAGGTGAACCAAACGAACGTTTGAGCCAGTGATAGACGGACGTGGAAGCGTTGCAACGAGTCCCCCAAATGCTTCTCATATTCCAAAAGACTTTGGGCCTCGAACACAAATCTGATTTTTGCCTATGCTGTTCCATCGACCTTGCTGACCTCTTGTTGTATTTCGTTGACAACTTGAATACATTTCTCGAGAGCTCCAGCAATCCCAGGGACGGGAAACGCTGCTCTGCTGTCGTCTCTGTGCATTTTTTGAAATTCCCCAAAGAAATTCTGCGCGTCGATGGCGATACCCTGGACGTCGAGGAAGAGCCGCTTGAGGCGTTGGAGCTCGCTCGGTGCATTGTGGACCTTGTCGCAAAAGGAAATGAGCTTGTTGGAGGTGTCGACAAGTTGGATGGCCAAGGAGAGGAGGCCGGCGACGATGGCCGCTGCTCCTACCGCCTCCATGGCGATAGATTGGGTCACCCAGAAGGCGATGGACGAGACAAAAAAAGTATGAAGAAATTCACCAGAAACAGCACGGGGAGGATTTTGTATGTATACCTCGTTGGGGAACGTCAGCTGGGGATGGGTGCTGCCACGTTGGCCGCTGCGCCTTGTCGTTCCAGCTTGTGAAGGGAGGCTTTAGCGCCTAGATACTGCAATGCAACCAATCAATATGCAGGAAGCGTTGGCTTTGCCGCCGATCGGGGGAAAAAATACAAACTTTTTCTACAATTTGGCGAGGCTGAGGTGGACGCTGTTGGTTGCCATCGCCTCATCGTGGACCTGGCGGCCGAGGTTGGGCTCAACAACAATGAGGCTTGCATCGGCAAAAAGATAGAGGACCGCTCGCACAAGGTGTTGCTGGATCTGGACCTATCGGCGCTCCTTGACACTGATCTGGACGTCGGGGGCATCATTGGCAGGTGTGTATCATGGTGCAGACAGGTTCATATGCATGTTTGTTTGCAAAAGTCTAGCATTTATTTCATGTCTTCTATGCAAGCGCTCCGAATGTAGGAGGTCTGTCTAGGTAAATTATCTCCATTGATTAAAGTTTTCGCATCGCAAAGTAATATCACTCCGAATCACACTCCATTAATCGGAAAACCCCATCCCCATATTATCTCTCAAATAGTAATGGCCTGCGGGTTCCAAAACAGCTGGTTGGGGTCCATAACCCTCTTGATGGACTGAAGTTTGGTGTACGTCGTCTTCCCGTAGTAGAGATCGTGAGCCTGGTCAGCCGAGAGCGTGGGGTCGACGTAGTTGAGGTACGCCCCGAACCCAGTAGTGCTCCTAAGCTGCAGGGCCGAGTTGAGCGCCGACAGGTACGTCTGCACCGTGTTCAGAGGGAACGGGCTCGTGTCGACGCTGGCAGAGCCGTAGTTTTGGATGACCCAGAGCGCGGTGCGGTCAGAGTAGGACGAGCTCGCGGCCGACACGGCGTTGATTTGGGAGTCTGGTCCGCCATATAGGTTGAAGATTGAGAACCACGACGCCCCTGCCGCAGCCGACTTGTCCTTGATGGTCTGAAAGTACGAGTTCATAGCCTCGGATGTGATGGGCGACGACTCGGGCACGACCAGCGACTTGGCCAGGAAGTTGTCGTGCTGGTCGTAGCCGCCGGTCTGTGTCGACTCGACGATGCTGGTCTGGCCCGACAGCATGGTAAGGCTCTCGATCCAGCCGACCGACTTGACGCTCTGAGAAGCTGGAGTTGGCATGCCGCGGAGGAGCTCGGGCTTGATCTTGTTGTTAAAGTCGTTGATGCTGCCAAAGTAGGTGCCGCTGAAGCTAAAGGTCTCGCCGTCCAGGTACACCCCCATTCCCAACTTGCGGTCGACGACCGAGGCGTTGCGGGCGAAATCTTGGATGCGCAGCATAGTTTTGGCGCCGACAGATGGAGTATTGAACTGGTTCGCAAAGCCGAACGACCAGTTTACGACGGCTGTAGGGGCAGCCTCGGTCTTGAGATAGAACGTCGTGACGATACCAAACGACTCGGCGGCGCCACGCATGGCGTAGAAGAGGTCGGTGTTCTGCGTCGCACTAGCCATGACAACCTTGCCGTCCGCCGTGACAACCTCGAGCTGTGTGATGTGATCCAGAGCGAGACCCCACGCCCGCGAGCTGTAGCCAAAGCCGCCGTGAGTAAAGTGACCACCGATGCCCACGCCGGGGCAGGTACCGTGAGAAACGGCACGCTTGCCTTGGTTGTACAGCGTGTTGGCCAGGTTTCCTAGCCTCACCCCACCGCCGACCTTGGCAACGTTCTTGGAATCGATAGAGATGGACTGCATTCCTTGTAGATCTACCATCATCGATCCATCCTGACCACCGAGGCCAAACGCAGCATACGAATGACCACCGCTCCTGGCTTGGACCTTGATCATGGCATTTCTAGCACAGTTGACTGCATTCTGGACATGCTGGACTGTTGTGGCGAGAACAATAACTGCCGGCTTGAAAGGAAGACGAACGTTGTACGGCTTGGCCAGTTTGTTGTAGTCGGAAGAACCTGGGTAGATGGCAGGTACGTTTGCTGCCGAGAGACAAGCGGCAAGCTGGTTAGGAGTCGAAGTCGGCGTGGGTGTGGAAGTGCTGTCGGAAAATTTGTCAGTCGAGCTAGATGAAATGGGTTTGAGGGATGCGAATGAGGAAAGATGCGAAGGCTGATTGAGATCTGAGTGTTCAATCTTTGTACTTCTGGATGAAGACACGGATGCTTCGTTGAAGACGGTTTCCATCGCACTTGCGAAGATGTCGGAGTGTCAGTGTCGAAGACACAAGAATGGGGCTTGATCATCAGTGGTGGACTGCTCGAGTAAACCAGATCTTGACAGATCAAGTGGGAAGAAGTGTGGGGAGGGCAGGAGATTCACGAAGCAAACAAATCAGCAGTCCAAGGGTCACACAGATGTGGAGTCATCGACATCCTATGATTCTCGTCCTCATCACCCGCCATAATCTCCAAATGGTCAAACAAGAAAAGATTGTTGTCTTACCCAGTAGGAATAGAAGTCCCAGACGGTTGAGGAGTGGCAGTACCGGACGGCTGAGCAGTTCCAGTACCAGACGGCTGGCTAGAACCGCAATTGCCGAATCCAGCTTGGCAGCCCTGACCGCAATAGGCGTCACTCTAAACAAACGTCACATCCAGGTCAGTTGGCCATCACTTTGAGCTCACAAGAAAAAAAAGCCTGGACGCCAGCTCATCTTAACTTACGCTTCCACACCAGCCATTCGAGCTACAGCAGTTGCCAAAAACCGACCCGGCACAAGTAGAACCACTGCTGCCACCACAAGTACCATCAGAGGAGGCCTTGAGGACTGGTGCAGGCTGGCCATCACCACCGCCGCCGCCGCCAGAAGAGCAGGAGCCGAAACCAGACTGACAACCCCCAGTGCAGTGGGCATTGGTGCTTCCACAATATCCATACTGAGAGCAGCAGGTGCCAAAGGGAGAGCCGGCGCAGGTAGAGCCGGTGCTGCCTCCGCAGGTGCCATCAGAACTGGCCTTCAGTACGGGAGCGGGCTGGCTACCACCACCAGAAGAGCAGGATCCAAACCCGGCTTGACAACCTCCACTGCAGTGATCCGTGGTGCTGCCGCAATATCCATACTGCGAACAGCAGTTGCCGAAAACAGATCCAAGGCACGTCTTGTCCGTGTTTCCGCCGCAGGTCGCATCGTTGCTAACGCTGAGACCCAAGCCGGAGCCGGTCAGTGTGAGCAGCACAAAGATGGCTGCAAAAAAGGAGCGCATCTTTTTTGGAAGAAAGAATGAATGATGGCTGAGCGAGTGACTGGGAGGAACAACGCCTCCAGAATATTGACAAAGTTAAAAATAGAAAAAAAGAGGAACGAATGAAGTTCCACCAAAGTGGATGTGAGAAAGAGAAAGAAGAAAAAAAGTGAAAAAGCGAATGTAGTCCCACCAAAGTGGATGTTAAAAGTGAGAAAGATGCCGTTGATGTCTTCTGTAGCAAACACCCATCTGGAATGCAGATACGTGTTTGCTTATAAGGCCAAAAAAAGAAATACGACTAATAAAGGTTCTTTCTTTTTTCCCCTGGCGCCTAGTAAGTTTGGTTCAAACTTGGCAGCCTCGCAATGTTTAGTCAGTGCTCTTCCGGTCAGACCAATTTCTCGATGAACTAGACTAAAGCTTCGCGAGAGGGCAACCAAGGCGTAAACCGTTCCCCCCCGAAATAGATGGAGCTAAGAGAACCGTAATATACCAAGTTGCCCTACAAGGACACGAAGACTCTAGCCCACCATTTTCGGAGCTAGTACTCGACGGTCTTGTCAACCCCTTTCGATTTCTTATTCAAAAGGAAGCACTAGGCAGTATGAGGTTGCCATTAGTGTTACGTATTGAAACTACTCGTATGCGGCTGAGTCTCGGTGTGTGTTTCTCTTGATTTTCAGCCTGGGTAGGAACTTTTTTTCTCGTAGCCTCACCAGCTTTGCCCCAGGTACACCACCAGTCGAGTCAGACCACTTCTAAATTTTGATGCGTTGCATCCACCACGTGATATTTTTGTGTCGATCTGCAATTGTTGCTGGGGACCTCCTTGAGTCCCTTGTTTACCGATATTCTGGATAACATCCAAGGAATGGTGATCGAGCAATATACGCCTGTCGCCAATCTCAGTCAGTCAGTCAGTCGGTCAGTCAGACACAGAGGCAAAACGCCAGCATTACATACCAAACCTACGACAGATCGTGTGGCCCGTCAAAACAAACGGCCAGTGTTAAAAGGGAATCGAAATGATTCAGAGTGATAATTGGTGATTCCAGAACATTAAAGTTGTTTCCAATCGCATACTTTGTCAGCAATTAGATAGAACGGAACGCGAGTGGAAGACCTGGAATACTTTAGGTAACTAGATTGGCACACCAAACGAGATGCA
This sequence comes from Pyricularia sp. CD86, assembly GCA_031306095.1. NCBI lineage: Eukaryota > Fungi > Ascomycota > Sordariomycetes > Magnaporthales > Pyriculariaceae > Pyricularia > Pyricularia sp. CD86. Next base: position 28,215 of record JAVHJQ010000722.1, on the reverse strand, counting down.
TACGGGATCACATGCTGTTACAAGAAAAAAAAAGAAAAAAAAAGTACGTACGCGTACGCAAGCGACCGATTAAAGAGGTCTGCGGGGTTTGCCTTATGGGCTGACTGCCTCCTCCGCATTCGCCATCCCACCCTTGAAAGGCCACAACATTTGTTGGGCTTATGGAGGGTGTCGTGAAGGGATCATATGTAGGCATAATAGCATAGTCAGCGTGATGCTTGCGAATCTCTGGCATGGAGGACCTTTTTTGGTGTTGCCTTTGACGGCAGTCTCCACACCGATGTAGTCGGGGATGCCGAGTATGACTGGAGCATCGTGCGCGAAACAATCCGGGTATCATATGGTGAACCGGTAGCTTTGCTCTTCGATTGGTAGCGACTGTCAGCCCGGCCATCATTCAAGGAAAGTGCATAAACTGAGCGATTCAGAGGCGACATACCAAACATGGGCAGCCTGTCCTGGGTATTTATTAATTCCAAAGACGTCAATCGGCTGCTAACAATGAAGCTGCGTGGGATACAAGGTCCCGGACATTATTGAGCACGCAGCCTTGCGTTGAAGGCTCAACAGATACATCGGCAACGCAATACATGTTCCCCCATTTGCAGCGTCATGGCAATTAATCTGTCTTGGAATAGTCGCCATTTGCTCGAGTGACTTTTGCGTCGTGTTGGCTGGAATTTTTGCAAGTCTTGTAAGCAAGCGATCGGGATGCGCCGAACCATAAGGACAAAAAGACGGCGCCGGACTGTATCTTGGTGTCGTGGTTTCGGCGAAGTGGATCATTTAATACATCGGGACCGGAGCGTGTTCGGACGTGAATTTGGCACGGGCGACTACCTTGTATTTACATCAAGACCGCTCGCAACTCTGCCGCCATGTCGACTAGTGACTCTCGAAATCGGATCGAAAATGCTTGTTTGTTAGCACTGTCTAAAAATACTGCAGATCTGCTATTTTTAATGCAAACTGAACAAGTAACCCCCCGTCTCATCCCATCAACTTCCTCCCTCATCACCTCATGTTTCTGAGCAGGTATCTCAGCCCAGCCCATGCTTCCTCGCCGCTCGGCACAATCTGTTCCTTTGGCAAGATGAAACCATTGTCGCCAGTGTCCCTCAGCTCCGTGGTAAAGACGTAATCGGCCCCTATCACATCGTTGACATAGTCCACACTGCTACCGGTCGCTTGATATATGGTCTTGCATATCGGTCCATACTTGAACGACACCCCATGCACATCCTTGATCGCCGCAACCGTACCTTTGGCTAGCGACTGTAGTTCCGTGTCTTTAGCTGCCACGGCATCGCACGAGTAGCCATATGGAGTCATGAAGAGCTGCGAGTAGCTGTGGACGTCGATAAAAAGCTTCACTCCTTGACGTTGCTTGGTTGCCTTCAACCAATTTGCCAGCACAACCGTCTCAGGGGCATCAGCCGCTGCTCGGCCCTTGAAGTCTTGGGCACAAGGATCAGTGGATGCGCCTCCCTTTACATCCCACTTGAAGGCCCAGTTCCGGTTGATGTCGTGACCCAGGCAGCTGCTACCCTGGGTCGTCTGCCTGTTCTTGCGCCACATGCGATCTTTTGTTTGCGTGTAGATGAATCCATCGGGGTTGACGACTGGGAAGATGTAAAAGTCGTACTTTTCGAGGAACGAGCGGGTCTCGTTGTCCTGCGACGTCAGCAGCGTGTAGGCGTGGTATTCAACAACCATTGTGGTGATCCACTCGCGTGCATGTACGGTGCCGTGTAAGACGACAGCCGGCTTGCCTGCATTGGGACCACCGCTGCCAAACAGGTGAATGCCCGTGATGTTGTTGCCCTGGAGTGACTGGCCAGCTACGACAACTTCAGCATTGTTGGGGTAGTTGGCTTGCAGGTCGCCTATGAACTTGAGGTGATCCGCATATGAGTGGTAGTCGTTGAACCAGGTGCTGTTGGCAGAGCCCGCTGCAAGTGAATAGTCGAGTCAGTATATGTTGGTGGGTGGCGATCAATAGTTGAGCAGCTGGAAGCTTACCGGCGTAGGCCTGGAACGAAGACTCGTTTGCGATTGACTCGCCCAGGTTGGAGTGCATGGTAATTGCTTGCATGCCGTCGATCTCCTTCTGGAAGCTGTCGAGTTGGCTCGGCGGGACGACAATGTCTGCCATGGCGTTGGCCCTTGGGGCTCCCTTCCATGTCTGCAGAGCGAGTCGGTTTACTATTCCGTTCACCTTCTCCACATTGTCACCAACAGCAACTCGAAAGACCTTGTAGCCATCGTACGAGACAACAGACTGTGGCGCAACGGCGGCAGAGTTGACTGGGAGAGCAGAAAACAATGCAAAAGCACCCAAGGAGAGTGCAGACAATGTCATCTTGAGGAACAACCGTACCAAGGATTTGGTTTTAGGTGCGACGTTGAGGCGAAAAGAGGCCACCCAAAAAAACAGCTTGAGGTTGGATGAGCATGTAGCCAGCTCCTAGGGTACCTCGGGGGCGGGAATCTGTGCTTAAAAAGAGAAAACTCGAGGGAAGGAAGTTGAGAGAGGTGGAGAGAGGAAAAGGCAGGTCAGATAGAGTAAAGCAAATCAATCAATCGCCTCCACGGGTTGAGACGACATGATTGGGACGACAAACACGCCCATTCAGGAAGGAGCTATATGATCCGACGATTTCAGTTCACCTCGACTTACTACCTTACGTTGTAGGTATACTCTCCCGCTCGAGGTAGGTGACCATCAGGTACATTGAAAGTGGATGCACCAAAAGGCGAAGCTTTGTGCGCCCAGGATTATGCGTCTCCTTTAAATTGCCGAGGCGTGACAACCTCACTGAAAGCAGTCCGGGTCTATTGTCCGAGCAATTTGCCTTAATCAGTTAGATGAAAATTGACCGCACCGTCAGCGCATGCGCATGCGCAAAATAGGCACCTTCCAGTCTCGCAGCATCCTCCGTCGGCTGTCTATCATGGAGAGTTGGGGTGCCGTTGCATGAAGTTGCAATTGGTTGCCAAGGAACGAATCAACGGCAGATGGCGGAAGCCAAGTTTCATTTCCATTGGGTTTTGCAAGCGACACCCCGGACAGCGGTTGATTGATTTGGGGTCCATTCATTACCAGCCAACCAAACCCTAGCCTCTTTTCAAGTGTATGACGCAAATTTCCGGGGTCCATCAGCAATTGAGACAGTGATTTTAGCCAGTCGGGCCAATTCAAACAAACCCTTTCTTTACCTCCATGTCGTAGGTAAAGTACCTCCAAGGTACTGACATCCTTTAGTACAGTTACCAACCAGGTCAAATTTCTCAGGGCGCGAATGCTTCCATCAATGCAGCAGATTCACTAGGTACCTACTGGATCGCACAGACGAGGGCTCACTAAGCTCGCGCAAGAGACCACGCACGCGGCGACGCGCCGTCAATTCGTACATCGTCCAAATGTTACTTTGACGCATGCTAAGTGTCAGGCTTACGATTAACCGTGCCAGCACAGACCTTTCTGGGCAACTTGATGAGGTTATTGCATGTTAAATTTGTGTTTCTGTCTGTAGGCTGGTAGGGAACTGCCGCTTCTTTTTCCAACCAACTCTAGCCTAGCTTATTACTTTAATTCTAGAACAGAACTAGACCCCACCTACAGTACACACAGCCTGGATCTTGGTAGCATTTATAACTCGACAGTGTCGCAATAAGAGTTGACAAAAGCACCTCTGTCGCCCTGAATGTTCGCCTTGTCAACCAAATTCCGAATTCTCTTTTCCTCTTCGGCTGTGAGCTGCACGTAAGCACCAGCCGTGTTCTCCTCCAAGAAATTAATCCTCTTGGTCCCCGGAATCGGGATGATTTCATCACCTTGCGCCAGCAGCCATGCCAGCACGAGCTGACCTGAAGTGCAACCCTTCTCCTTTGCAATCTTCTCAATCTCGGCCACAAGCTCCAGGTTCTTGGGAAAGTTCTCTTCACTGTAGCGGGGGAGGAACAGGCGGCAGTCGTTGGGATCACCAAAGTCCTCGCGCGACTTGAGGGCGCCTGTCAGCAGACCACGGCTGAAGGGCGAGTAGGCAACCACAGCGACACCAAGCTCGCGGCAGGTCGCAAGGAGGTTGGTACCCTCCTCTCCTTCAATCGCCAGGTCCCACGGGTTGTATTCGACCTGGACTGCAGCGATGGGGTGGACCTTGTGGGCGCGACGAAGTGAAGTGGACGAGCACTCAGACAAGCCCAGGTGTTTGACCTTGCCCTCCTTGACCAGCTCTGCCAGTGTCTCGATAGTCTTCTCGATCGGGACGGACTCTTGCAGGCGATGCACATAGTACAAGTCGACATAGTCAAGACCGAGACGCTTCAAACTACGCTGAGAAGCTTCGCGGATGTACTCGGGCGAGTTGTTCGCACTGAGCTCCGTTATGGTCCCTTGGATTCCAAACTTGGTGGCGAGAAAGATGTCCTTGCGTCTTTCTGGGTGCAGTTTGAACCATTTGCCAACCAAGTCTTCCGAGTCGCCATACATGTCGGCCGTGTCCCAGTTGGTGGCGCCAATCTCCCAAGCACGATCAAGCACTTTGAGGCGCTCTTCTTCTGTCCTGTAATGAAAGTGTCAGAAGGGGTGGAGGGAGATAAGAATTCTGATGACCAGAAGGGATGCAATGAATGCAACACCTACCCGACAGCGCCGTAGCCGATACTGAGACCCATCAAGCCGAAGCCGATGCATGCGACCTCGGGTCCGTCCTTGCCCATACGGCGGGTTGGAATATGAGCCGGTGGTGCCATTGCCTCTGTGTTACAGCTTGTAGTCGGGGTGGGGATTTTTGTCGGTTGTGTTTGCTGCGATATCACTATGTGAAGAGTGAGTTTCGATTCCCAAGGAATGTTGATGAAAGCAAGACGAAGATTCGATTTTTAGGGTTAATGCGCCTGGTATATATACTTCGGACCACCGTTGATCTTGAAACGCCGCTGACGATCTCGGAATGCATTATCAAGACGGCCAGCCAAATCGACTACGCGTATATTCTTCACAAGCCAAGGAAATGCGGGGTAGGCAGAGATGTTTCCTTCGGAGTTTAGGGGAGTTTTGGTTCCGCCCTAAGTTCATTCAACCTTGTCACTCTAAGCCTAGAACCCTCGCTAACATAGCTCCGTCTTACTGCCCAGGCTGTAGGCTGAACAAAGCTAACCCATAGCTTAGGTTTTGTTAACAGCGTAACCTCATGATCACACGTTCCGATGGATAGATACAGGATGCTAAGACCCTTCTCTCATATTCTTAAGTTGTGGCTATGTCAATTTTGCGTCTTTTGCGGACGAGCTGCAGCTGTGGATGGCAGATTGACCGCTCAGGAGGGTAAGCTTAAGTGGGTCGTCGACGGTTATAAGGTGTTAATTCCTGCTCGGGCTGCAAGCATGGAAACGCTTTTTGCCCACAGCTTACAAATACAACAATCTGGGCGCAGCAGTCTCCCAGAAATGGACCTGTCTAACATGAATCGCCAAATCACGATGAACTGCTCGCTCTATCTCGATCACCTCCCAGGTTGATTTGGGTTCATGAAACTACTGCGTTGCATATTCCGGTTGCCCAAATATAATGAAGTATATAACATATTTTGCCGCTGTGTCTTTGCAAGACCGACGATCACGGAATTATCAACTTTGTTGTACACATTCTGTTTGTCAAATCTGGCTGTTGTGACACCAAAGAAGCCCTCTCGGTTCCTTGCCCCATCTCCCATGGTTACATTTTCCAACTTGACAGGAGAAGGCGAGACGAAACGGGAAATTTCATCAATACGAAGCGAAGGTCCCCCGGAACCGATGTCATGTCCACTTGTGCGAGGACCTGCTGTCATCTTGGATCCGTCGGCAAGCTGCATCGATTGAGTAACGTGAGGGTCTACTGGGTTGTTGGTCCTCGTCTATTGATGTTATCTCACAGTTTCTCGGCAAAGGCAACCGATTGATATGTATGGCTTGTTTGGTCCAAAATAACAACCAATACAAACGTGGTGAGTGTATTCCATAAGAGCTTAGAAATTCTTTGATGGATCACGGAGATAATGCTTAACCCCAGGTAGTTCCCGGACCCTTGCATTCTTGGCAACAGGGGAAAGGGATTTCTGGAGCCCATTCTCTGTAAGAACTTGGAGAAGAAAATACTCCGAGAGCAGGAAGAATGCCAAATGGTTCAAACTTGTCCATCATGGGCGACAAGCTTGTATCCCTTCGTTTTCGAGTTACCCGATCTTCGGTCAGGCCTTGAGATATTTTGCTCTTCCGTTTCACAATGGTCCAGCTTCGCGTCTCTATGAAGCACAATGGTCAAATTTTACAGCTCCTGATGTGACATTGATGGAAATGCCGAAACTCAACACGGGCCGAAGGCATCACAATCAGGTCCAAGAGGCGGGAGGTGAAAAATTAGGGGGGACGAGGAAAGGCAAATGTTGTAGGGACATTGAGATGCTTTCGCGATATAAGAGAGCTGCCTTCAGACAGGCTTATAGAAGATGTTTGCATCGTCACCGGCTCTAGTTGTGTCGATATACTCTCTTTTGCTGTCGCATAATCTTACTCTGGGCGATAGTACCTGGCCCATTTCTCTCGTTTACACATAGCGCCTTTTCCCGTAGGGGTGCCATTCGCTGTCCCAAATGCAACTCCTTAGGGTGCTCGCCCTTGTGGGCTTCTCGACCTTGGCAGGATGCTCTCCAAGACCAACGAGCCCTCAGGCAGCATCTTCACCAGCCCCTCATGTCATTAAAGCACCCCTTCGTCGCATGGAGACAACTTCTGCGCGGCGAAGGTTGGTCAACATCCGCAACACTCAGGCCCAACCTCCACAGCCACACGTCAAGCACTATTTCCAAAGTCCCAACGGGACATTCCCAAGGACAAACCTCAGCAACATCTTTGATGGTTACGAGTACATGGTGGACGTGACGGTCGGCACCCCGCCGCAGAATATCAGCGTCATCTTTGACACGGGCTCGGATCAGACATGGCTCAACCCGCAGTGCATCGGCATGTCTCATCAGGCCATCTGTGTGGCTTCGGGGAGTTACAACAGCTCCGAGTCGATAACTGCCAAGAATCTGTCTTCTGAGTTCTCCATCATCTACGGCTCTGGCACGGTCGAGGGCTGGTACATGAGGGACACCGTCTCCATTGCAGGTCAGTGGTTGCGGAGGGGGTGACATAACTCAGGGGGTAAAACTGACTGATCTTCGTGGTGGTGCGATGGCAAAATAGGACTGGCCGCTGAAAATGTCCAGTTCGGTGTGGCCACATATTCGTATGCCATGGACTCGGGCATCCTCGGGCTGGGATACGACAGTGTCTTTATGGATGAGCTACAGGGCCAGGGAAAGATCGACTCCAAGGATTTCAGTGTCAGTCTGGGGCCAAATGGATCACCAAATGGTTTGTGATTTGACCTAGTTTGTCTTTATTCGACTTGAGTCTCTTGATCTCCTTCTAACATGCAACTATCTCGTCTCTTGCCAGGAGAGATTGTCCTTGGAGGCGTGGACACCAAAAAGTATTTTGGTGCACTCCAGTCGATCCAGATGCTAGATGACGAGGGACCTTTTGCCTCGGTACTGCAGTAAGTTATTTCTCCTCATACCTTATGTTGCCCTGTACGAGCCATTTTAACTCGACCTCTCACGTCCTCGCAGCTATTCCGTCAACCTGACCTACATGGGCGTGACCTCCAAAGGCTCCTGTAGATCCACAGCCGCGACCGAGGCGGACTTTGTAACTCCCACCCTCGTCGACACGGGAAGCACCATTGCCCACCTGCCCTTTGCGGCCGCCAACCGGACTGCTGCCATGATACCCGGCACCCGCTTCGACCCGTACACGCAGATGTGGAAAGTCAGTTGTCACTATGCCGGGTCGGCCGAGACTGTCGACTTTGCCTTTGGTGACGTCGTTGTCAATATTCCCATGGCCGAGTTCATCTGGCGCAACGTCCCCATGGGAGGCCAGTGCTACTTGGGGCTTGTTGGTGACGCCGACAGTATTGGATTCTCTGTTCTTGGAGATAGCTTTCTGCGCGCTCTTGTCGGTGAGTTTATTCCAGCGATCCTTTTGCTCATCTTGATCAATAACTGTAGCTCAAGACGTAAAAATATTAATTACCCATTCCCCTATCCAGCTCTTTATCAGCCGGACAAGAAGCTGTTAAACATCGCCCCCTACTCGGACTGCGGCTCCGACGTCCAGTCCAGCAATGCGACAGCAGGGAACCTCACCGGCAAATGCAGCCGTCCATCTTGGGACACATGCACCTCGAGGCCAACCCCGGTACCGCTGCCAGCCACCACGTCGGCCATGTGGACTCCAACCTGGCCGACCACAACAACAACGTCGGGCGTATTCCCCACGAGCGAGGCAACCTTTCTGCTGCCGCCCACCGAGGTGATAACAGATATCCTGGACACCTCTACCAGCATCGACTGGGGATTCCAGACGTCAGTCTTCACAGATCCCATGACAACCCGGTCGTACTCGACATGTTACGATGAATTCTACGAGACGATGCTCGAGTGTGAGGTCAGGACAAAAACCACAACTGATTACTGGGGCAACACCGTCACCCTCTCGAGTACTTTGATCTGGGACATTCCATTGCCGCTCACCGACGAAACATCGACAGCCTTGCCCACGGCGATTGGCAACCCGGGTCTCCCTACGATCCCCGAAGTCACCGCCACGGCATCCATCACCGAGACCGCTCCACTGACAACCTACGAGCCAAGTTTCAGTTTCGAATACACGTCGACATCCACCAAGCAAGGCCCCTGCTTCTCCTACCACGAGTGCATCTTGACCTTCAGCACCCCGCTCGGCGGCACCATCGCCTCCGAGGTGACCGAGTGCGCGACCTACTGGACCTGCACCGACGCCGCGCCGTCGTCAACATCTTCCTCCTATTCGCTCGACCTGGACACGACCTCGTCGTCATCCTTTGGCTGGTGTCCGACGAGCGACGTCACCAGCGCCGTCGCGCCCAGCAGCGAAGCCATCTTACCCCTGCCCACGGTCGTTCCCACCCCCATCAGCTCCGACTGGTCGGCGGTTTTACCCATAGACACCGAGATGGAGACTGGCGCGACCTTCAGCACGGACATTGCCGCGCTGCCCACCTCTAGCAGCACCTCTATCTACTGCACCACGTCTTGGGTCTACGTGACGGTTTACAGCACCGTCTACAGCACACCTGAGCCCATCAACACTTGGACGATGGCGGGTCGGAAGTAGTTTTGGTGTTATGGTGCGTCTCACGATTGACTGAAAATGGCCATAGGTGAGGAGGGGCCCGCTTGTTGTCGTATGTCTGGGTCTGCCTCCTTGGAACGGGCAGATTAATGGGGGAAATTCTCTTGTGTATGTTCAGCGTCGCCAGTTCTGGCCCATCCAGCCCTTAATAAAGACGCGCACGATCGTTTTCTTACATGTGTCCCATTTCCCCCTGGCTGTACCCACTCGAATATTCATCGTCAGCCAGAAACTCCAACGCCATAGTATTATCGTCACACGTGCTTCTCCGATGGTTCTTCTCATAAATCATCTTCTCCCTCATCGTCATCATCGTCATCGTCATCGTCACCACCACCATCTCCGTCACCATCTTCCTCTTCGCTGCTCGTCCCCTCTCCCTCACTGTCTCCATCGCTGCCTGGATCGTAATCTTCCTCATCCTCATCCTCCTCGTCCTGGAGGCGCTGTTCCTCCTCCATCTCCGCCTTTTGCAGCTCGCTCATGTTCGTATCGCCATCTGCTGCCGCATTCTCGCCATCTTCACCGGCCGCCGCCCCGACTCCTCCCTTCTTGGCGTTCTCAGCCAGCTCCCTCTTGGCCTTTCTCTGCTCCGCCATGCTCCGGTCCTGCAGGTTGTACTTGTGCACGTAGTCCTGGTTGATGCCGCCGTAGTCCTCCTGGTCCAACATGCTGAACTCGAGCTCCTCGGTGGCGCCATCCCCAACGTCCACCTCGACCACCATGTTGAACGTCCGCTGCAGGACGCTCGTGTAGCTGACAGAGACGATTCGGTCGAGCGGCAGGAACACGAGTGGCTTCTTGAAGCCCCAGAGAATCCCCGTCCGGAGGAAAAAGAGGTACCCATCCTTGCTGCCTCGGAACGCCTTGACGTGCACTGCCTTCTCGCTGGGCCGATGAGATTGCCGCACGGCGCTGGCGAACTGCTTCGGGTCCGACGCAACGATCTCTACAGGCGACGAGAGTCCCAGTAGGGTGGCGGCGGCCCGCAGGAACTGAGGTACAGCCCAGTTCACCAGGCTGCTGTAGCTGTCGGCGGCGACCTGAGCCTGGGCAGCGACCTTGCCGGCGAGGCTGCCTGGTTTTGGGGCCGCGAGCGGGATTGTGAAGAGAAGCGGTTCTGCGGCTGCAGACGAGGAGGGTTGTGATGGTTTTCCGCCAGTGGTGCTCTGGTTGTTGGAAGTCGGGAGGTAGGTGCCGCGCGGAAGGAAGACGTAGTTGAACTGTTGTTGTGTCTTTTCTGGCACCGGAAGGAAGAAGACGTGCTCTACAAGGTAGATGGTGGGTCAGTTGCCGTCATTCGCCTGACATGACCGGCTCAGGGGTCCTGGCTGCGACAAGAAAGCACACATACCTATATCTTCCCACCGCCATACCATGCCTGCAACTGGTTTGGGGTCCGCATTGGTTCGCGCGAATATGAAGTGCTTCGTGAGGCACAAGTTGTACTTTTTGCGTTGAGGGATTGACACCGAGACGTCCTTGATCTCGAGCTGTAGCTCCTCGGCGGCAGCCTCTGCGACAATGTCTGTTGATGATGTTCCCTCGGTCTTCACATGGCCATTAGATGCCCCGTTGGTCTGGTCAACATCGACACGGCGGCGTTTCGAGACTGGTTGGTCTGCAGCGTCGGCGGTGAGCTGCTCCAGAACGAAAGCGGCGATGTTGTTGAAGAGATCGATGCGCCCGGGACTATCTGCTTGGTGGGCAGCAAATAATTGATTATTAGATTGGCTATAGCAGCCAGAGGTTACGTTGGGCTGTACCTACCTGCAGCTTCCTTTATCCCGTTGAGAATGTCTGGGCGAGACTGGAAAACAAGACCCAGCTTCTCGGTGTCTAGTTGCGACATGGTAACCGTAGACCCTTGATCGGCAAGGACTGGGGAATGCGCTGGAAGCGACAAGGAGAATCTTGGAAAACAGAAACTATTAAGGCCACATCAATCAATGTCAATCGCTGTTATACGTAGGTTCAAGCCCAAGAAAAAAGGGGTCGCTCGTT
>JAVHJQ010000722.1:0-16920 GCA_031306095.1 Pyricularia sp. CD86 | reverse complement strand
GTCGCTAGAGGCCGTTTGTGGATGGATGGTGTTTGTCAAGAAAGTTGAACTTTTGGACGCGTTAATTGGGTCCAAAGTTTTCGTGTTGTTCGATTCAAATTGCTAACCGACGAAACCCCTGAGATGACGTAATTCCACTTGGACTACTTTAGGGGTCTTGTGAACAGACCGACGGACACCAAGTAACAATAATTTCGCCTTGAATGCTTGGGACATTTCTAAAAGCCAGTTGACTTGTACAGCACAAATCTAAAATTTGGGGTCCTGCAACATCTGTCAAAAATTCCATTTGAACTTGACAATGAAAGTTCAACCCCTCTCAGTTCACGTGCGAACGTTCACTAACCAAGACGAGCTCCTCATATGAGAGTGCACCTCTCAACAACGCAAACAAGATGGTTCAAGCGCCCCTGGTGTCAGGCTTTTCTATCAGGACATCTATACTCCCACCTCTTCATTCATCATCAATCGTCTAGAAACATCACCAGTTTTCACTCCAGCATCTTCCTCAACACCTTGACCTGCTCCAGGACTGCCTCTTTGCAGGTACCGCCCTTGGCAGACCTCATCTCCACGCTCTTGTCGTAGTCAAACGACTCGGCAATATCGGGCTCGAATCGCTCGTCAATCTCCCGCAGCTGCTCGTATGTGAGCTTGTCCATCGGTACGCCCGTCTGCTCCGACAGCGCCACGCATCTTCCAGAGATGTGGTGCGTCTCACGGAAAGGCACGCCCTTACGCACCAGATAGTCAGCCACATCCGTGGCCAGCATGAACGGATCCAATGCAGCCTGCATCTTGTCGCCCCGCGCCTCCAGAGTGGCAAGCACGCCCTCGGCGATCTGTATGCTGTCCGAGACGGTGCGGACGTGATCCAGCATCGGCTCAATGCTCTCCTGCAGATCCTTGTTGTAGGTACTCGGGAGGCCCTTTTGAACCATCATGAAGCCAGCCATTTGGCCAAAGGCACGCCCGCTCTTGCCTCGCAGCAGCTCCAGGCTGTCCGGGTTCTTCTTCTGCGGCATCAAGCTGCTGCCGGTCGAGTAGGCATCGGCCAGGCGCACGAAGCCGAACTCGGCCGTCGAGTAGATGATCAGATCCTCAGCCCATCGGCTGATGTGTTGCATCAACATGGCACCCCACTGCAGAGTCTCAGCGACAAAGTCACGGTCGGCCACGGCGCCCATCGAGTTCCACATGAGGCCATCGAAGCCCAACTCCTTGGCCATCATCTCGCGGTCGATGCCGAACGGGTTGCCGGCAAGCGCCCCGCAGCCCAGGGGCGAGCGGTTGACACGCTTGATGACTTCCCTCAGGCGCTCGAGGTCAGAGGCGAAGACGAGTCCGTAAGACAACATCCAGTGGCTCCAGCGGATGGGCTGGGCGCGCTGAAGGTGTGTGTATCCGGGCATGACCAGGTCGATCTCCCGCTCAGCACGGGCGGCAGTGACGGTCAGGAAGCTGACGAGGTACGACTCGATCTTGCGCAGCTCATCGCGCAGCCACATGCGCATGTCAGTGACCACCTGCTCGTTGCGCGAACGGCCTGTGTGGAGCTTGCCGGCAACATCCTTGCCGATGATCTCGCCTAGTCGTCGTTCGTTGGCGGTGTGAATGTCCCTGAAGAGGTAAAACCATTAGATACTTGGAGTCGAAGCGCCGAGACTGGGAATCGCCAACTCACTCATCTGCACCCGGCACAATCTTAAAAGTACCAGCCTCCCACTCCTTCTGAACCTCGAGTAATCCCTTCTCGATCTGTTCGAACTCGGCCTGGGTGATGACGCCAGCTTTGCTGTTTGCTCGCGCAAAGGCGATGCTTCCGAGGATGTCCTGGCGGTAGAGGTTCTTGTCAAAGTAGATGCTCTCGTTGTATGCCACCATTAGCGGGTCCAGGCCGCCTGTAAAGCGCCCTCCCCAGAGCATGTTTGCCTTTTTTTCGTGTGATGGTAATTCGGCCATTTTGTCTTGCTGTTTGTGACGGAAGATGCTACCAAGAATTTGGGTATCTCTTGTGCCGTGGTCGTATATCTTCTCTTTTGTTGAGTCACAATTACAGCAAGCGTTATGAGTCTAAACAAATAGCGGGAGAAAAAAAAAGTAGAGAAAAATTCACCAGTATTAGAGACGTCATGTCATGGCGGGCGTATCCATCCGTTCCCCAAAACTTTTCGACCCTGGCTGGCTGACTCACACTTAATTGGCCAATGACTGCTGCAAACTGCCGGGGTCTTGGTAGGTGGCATTCCTGGATGTTTGCCCAGGGTCCAGGGGACTTGGAGAAAAGCTACCCCGCGATAAAGTCTCAGCGGTACTTACGGGGGATTCGGATACTATCGCCCTGGAACCGCGAATTGATGGTCTCGTCGCAAAGCGGGGCACTTCCGTATGGCCTCCAATGCTTATCGTCGCTACCTGATTAACACTTGAGCTGTCGCCAACATCACCAGTTCCTGCAACGTATTCGCGTCCTCGCCTTACTGTCACCGCTCATATCACGCATGGTAGCAGGGCTTCCAGTCAGCCCACCTCTCCCGGTGTCCGATTATCCCACAACATGTCTTCCGCTCCTTTCCCCAATATATATACTCACCGCAAGGTGGCCGACACATCCTCCAAAGGGTGCAACATTTGCTACAAGCCAACGACCAGTGTGCTCATCACCCCGGAGAAGCAGGACTTTTTTTATGTGTGCGCAATTCACCTCAAGGACAAGAACTTTGCAACGCCGATCATTGATCATGCCGCCATCGAGGCGCGGCTAAAGGCGGAGGCGGAGGCCAAGAAGAAAAAGGAGCTGGACGAGGAGGTGGAGCGCGTCAAGAAAGAATACGCTGAGAAGCAGAAGGCGAAAGCTGAAAAGGAGGGCAAAGACAAGAACAAAGAGGAAAAGGATCAAGAAAAGGACAAGGCACAGCCTGATAGCAAGAAAGAGGAAACGACAAAGCCCGAAGACAAGGCAAAAGACGCTTCGCCTGCCGCTGCTACAGTTGTCTCGGCCGCCGATGAAGAACCGCGCGTGTTTGCGCTTGCAAGGTGTGTTTACCATATGTGTGCACTTGGTTGAATGCACTCTCCTGACTCGGTTGTTTTGATTTTTTGTAGAAGCTTTTACAACCAACGGATTGATAAGAAACGCCAGATTGAGATGGCCAAGCGAAACCATGAAAGAATGCAAAATCCATCCTTCTTTCCTTCGGTCCCCAAAGGCTTGCCATGATAGTTATCTGATCTGCGACCATTGCGACCAAAGGACTAGGAGACAACCAGATCATGCAGCTGCATCTTGACGTTCGGGTACGGAATCATCAGCTCAAGGGTGCAGCCTCGCACACTAATCAGCATTGCAATCGCCGTACACAGTTGTCATGCAGACGGCAAGGCATTGTGATGCTTGGCCGAAAAAAACAATTCGCGTTTTGTCAAGTGCCGGCCCCAAAGATGGGTTTCTTCGAGCTTACCTAATGTGTCCGGAGCTCTTCGTATAGTAATAATTCCATTCTTCGGAAAACAGCATGAGGCTTTCGGGAGAGGGCTTTTCGCTGCTGTCAGGCATGAACTCGGATGAATCAACATGGATCAGGACGTGTCTGCCTGCCACTTTGGATTTTGGCACATTTGCGCAAAGGATGGAATTCCTGCGCTCTGATTAGATGGTTGATGTGACAACCACGTGGGTCTCACTACAGCGGTTCTCCCCGCTCGAGTACGACGCGGTTCATGTTCGCAGAGGCGGCATGAAGGCTTCTATGAAGCACGAGGACGTGCATATCGATATCGGCTTCAACTTAAATGGCGCTTGTTTGGATTGTCGATTGAGGACTACAATACTGTCATGATGAGAGCATTACATTCAGTGGCAATGATTGTGGAGCATTGGAGCAAAAGGCTGACGCTAGTAATGGGTAGCACTACTCCGCATCGTGGAATAATCTATTGTTAAAGAAGAAGTATGGTGAGAGACTATGCGCTAGGTTTACCTTTCTACTTGAAAAGATTACCGACTGATGGTTTCAGAAGAGATAGCTGTTCACGTTGAAGCTGAGAAATTCCTCCGGGTATAATGGAATGGTCAACCCCTGACACCTCAACGGTTCCGTAGTGTAGTGGTTAGCACGTGAGGTTTTGAAACGCCTCTGCTCCTCAAATCGCGAGTTCGAATCTCGCCGGAACCTTCCAAGGTTCACTCACTTCCTTTTTGACATTTTTGGTACCCAGTCATTCTTTTGAATACCAAGTTACTCATTACTTAATTAGATATGCTACATTGCTCACAGTCTCTGATGCCAATCTACGCTATAGCATCTCCTTGCTGTAACTGTTGGGGTTGGTCGGTTCCCCTAGTCAACAAGTTTGAGACTGACAAGTTTTGTTTATGATTTTCATTTGACAGGTACACAAATGATATGCTTTGCTCCAGCTCTTCCTAGCCAGATGAGATGGTTCACAGAGATGTTACGATGCGATTGGCATACTCAAATCTCCTTGGGCACGCCCATCAGATGAAACTGAGGTTCAAGGACTGTTGCCTATTTGGTAATGATGTGGTAACTTTCGTGTTCTGATCCCAGCCTGCGGCCCCTGAGGTGCCTGGATTTCCGTGCTTGTCAGGGGCTTCAGCGAGCGCGATAGTGGCCGGTTCCTCCTGAAACTTGAGACATGGTCTGATGGTTGAAACTGCAAAACACCCCACCAAGATCTCCATCGAAACAACACGAATCTCGGCATGGACCTTGTAGATCGAGGCATGTCCTTATTAAGAAGACTTTGATCGCCTGTCAGAATTCCTGCGCGTGTCCAGCTTGCAGAGAACATACATATCCACCTTGGAATTGGCCATCGATCACCCAACCCACTGCATCGAGCTTGAATCCTTGAAGGAACTGCCTCTTGTACTGGTTACATACAGCGACCCACTAGTTCTAGACATAGAAGCTTCAAATCTCAAAAGATGGCCAATGACAACGACAACCAGCCTTTCCTTCCCAAATACAGGGACACGGACGACGAGGCCAACCGCACCAACAGCGAAGACTCTTCACGCCCGCAGTTCGCATCAGGGAAGAGCGCATCCAGGAGGCGATTGAACTGCCTGTCTCCATACATCTCTCACACTCTGGTCTTCATTCTCACCTCGCTACTATGGATCTTTTTGATCCCTAACCCACGGCTATCAAGGGCGGCACAGCAATGCTCTGCCTCGCAAACGTCACCTTCAGCATCGATGCCGACATCAACACCCACAATGGTCGGCATGCCCAAGCACTCGCACTCGCCGGTAATGGCCGCGCACAACCACGGCGGCGGCCACTCCCTGGCCGACCAGCTTGCAGCCCCTCTACCTGGTGGCAGCCGCGGGGCGCAGCACAACATCACCTCGAATGCGTCTCTGATCAAGTGCGGCGAGTCGACCGAGGAGGCCAAGGCCAATGGGTGCCACTACGACATCCTGCTCAACCACTGGGTGCCGGAGCAGTGTCGCGACCAGGAGTGGGTGGACGAGTACAAGGAGGATGAGACGTGGACGGGCTTTGCCGACGAGGCCCGCACGCAGCGCATTGAGGGCATCGACGCAATGAGCAACCGCGATCACTACTTCACCAGCACTCGTGACCACGTCAACCACTGCGTCCAGCTGTGGAAGAAGCAGTTCCTGATGCTGTACGAGGAGCGCAACATCGACACCATCAGCGCCAGCTGGGGACACACGGAGCACTGCTCACAGTTCCTGCTCGACGTGACGGACAAGTTCCAGGACTATTACGACGAGCCGATCCTGGTCGAGGTCGGTTGGGCTGGGTGCTACGTCAGAGATAATCACACGCATGCTGGCATGTGAGAGGGGGCGGTACATAATGATATGGCTGGTACCAAACTGATGATTTGCTTCTTTTCCCCTTTGTTTGGTGCAAGTGCGTTAGGAGTTTTAAGTTGCTAGATTAGCGTGATTGATGGGCTTTTTTTTCTTCTTCTTTTTGCGTCATTTGTTGCTTTGTTTTCTCGGTTCTGACGGCGGCACGGAAAGAAAAGTAAAGATGAGAATCAGATGCAAAAATAAAAATGCTTTATACAGTTCAAACATGACTAGGGAGCAAGTTCAGACTGAAACAAAACGCAAGATTCCCACCACCCAACGCCAACCCAATGCAACCAACCAACCATGCGCCGGAAACCAAACACCAGTAGTATCGGATGATATATGCTCCACCACACAAACAAATCTATGCTGAACACTTGAACTCCTCCCCACCTGGCACCTCATATTTGGTGATCTTATTGTAGATATCAGTGGTCAGTCCCGGTACATCCTTGTTGTAAAGCTTGGTCATGTCATAGGTTTTCGCCGGCTTCTTCACAGTGGCTGTCGAGCCTGGTCTGGTGTTGACCTTGAGCTGAGCGCATGACATGTAGAACTGGGGCCCTCCTTTTTGTGAGGCTTCGTGGAGAGCAATGATCTCAGCTCTTAGGAGGTAGTGGCTAATGTCGCAGAGCGAATATTCCGTTAGTGGTCAACAAATGACAGCAGGAGAGGTAGTTCCAAAAACACTTACCCAGGCTCGATGCAGTCCGGAATTATGATCTGCTGCTTGCCCTTGTTCTTCCTCAAGCGATCCACGCCCCACTGCTCTCCCTTGGGGCCATCTTTCCAACCATCCTGCTGAATCTTGAACCAGCCGTCGCCGGAACCGGAGTCGGTCGCGGCGTTTTCCACCTTTTTCAAATAGGCGATCACGGGACCCTTGTGGCTCTTGTCGATAATCTCATCCGGGCTGCTTCCGCCGTTGTGGAGCATGCGCCAGATGGCATGGATCTCGTCTCCGGTGTTGACGTTGACCACAACGTCCGTCTTGGTCAGCACGTTGGTACCACCGTTGCATGGCAGGAACTCCCATGACTTGTGAGGCGTGAACAAGATGGGAGAGTTGAGGTCCTTTGGCGTGCGTACGCCCTCGCCGACTTTCATCATGTTCCATTGCTTGCCTTCCTTTTTGAGCTCGAGCTGCTGGAAGAAGGTGTGGGCGTTGGCGAGGGCCGCGAGGGCTATGAGAAGAGAGACTGTGATCTTCATGTTGAGCTGGGGATGTTCAGGATACTGAGAAAGATGAATTCCGAATATTAGGTAGAGTAGGTAGTGTTGTTTGTTTCTTTGCTTGCAATAGTCGCGATGTTGAATATTGTCTGGATAACAAAAGCTTCCTGATGACAACCTGGAAAGACGACTGTCCGGCTTCATATATTGAGACAAAAAAGTGCCAAAGAGGGATCTCACCTCTCGGGCTGAGCCTCCATCAGCACCTTGGAAGCTGAAAGCCCCGGAGATTCAACAGTCAACATTGTGAAAACCAACCCTGTAAGTGTTTCTCTCTCTCTCTCTATGGTTGTTTGGTTTTGCCAAGTTCCCCAAGATCGATCGACATATACGGTACGTAAGGTACCCAGAGAGTAAGCGCGTGGGGCGATGCCGATGCAACCCAGCTGTGCCAGCCCTTATTTTAGCCGCACCGTGAGTAACAACCTCTCCAATTGTCCCCACCACCTCGTTGGCGTAGGCTGTGAAACATGTTTGCTGCTTGTCGTTGCACCAATCAAATCCATGACTTCGTTCCTGTCTTTTCCTTTGTGAAGGGGTGGCACTGCGCCAACTGCGAGTGGTGATGGTATTTTCTTGCTTCTTTTTTTTCTTTTTTTCTCTCTCTCTACGGAGTTTTTGGTCGGAACTTTTGAGCGCATGTGGCGCCGAAGCAATTGTTCTTTAACTGATGGTATTTAAATCCCGCGCCCGTGTTCTTGGATATTATATCATCATCTTTGGCGATATTACTAGCCTGCGCTTTGCGAGGCTGAAAAATAGGGGATGAAAGGAAGGCCAGGAATGATGGCGAAGAATACTACGTAGGGAGAAAAAAAAAATCGCATCGTATCCGGCCACGCAAGGACCATCGGGTGCTTCTTGGTGGCTGACGTCTTGGGGATGGCAGAGTAACCGGTCCCAGCACCTGTCAGCATGCATTCCAAAATTGTGTGCCCCATTTCCAATGGGTGGTGCCGAGTGGACAGAAAATTGGCGCTTATCCCTGTAGATTGGGCGTAAAGCCACTTAGGGATGTTCCATTTCTCTGCGACGATATGGCTTGCGGGGGATTTTATCATTGCCGATCTTATGTATACGAGCAGCTGTCACAACTTACAGTCAGTATTGAATAATCATTCGCTTTCCCACGTGGATACCGTCCGTCCATCTCGCTACTGCGAAGTCTAAGTACAGGTATACTGTACAGTAATTTTGAAGTATCTCGAAGTAAGCTAGAGTTAATTCCGAGGCGTTTTTTTTCCTTGCGATATAGTTGGTATTTGACTTTATCCCATTCCAGGCCAATGTAGGACTGATTCAGTGTTTATATATAGGCTGTCCCTATGATAGATACTCTTCGTTTGCTACGACGGTTGATACAGTTTTGCTCGAGTCATTCTGAAAGTAAAATCCTAGCCAAGTTACATGGTTTACCGTGGATGTTGCAGCTTATAGTTTAGTTTAACATAATCACACATCACCAGAGAACATTGTTTCCTGGGTGACCTACCACGATAGACCAATAAAGTATTGCTCAATCCCTCAACCGACACTTGTCAAATTAGCTATCTAGTGTACACGATGCACATGTGCCACCACAAGTCAGAATCAATAGGGAAAATTATGACAAACTCGTGAGAGCGTTGATAGTCGTAGTAGCCCTTTACAACATTCTCTTTTCTACATGCGTGCAGTCTCATGATAGTCTAATCGCCATTATATGCTCCTCTCACGTGTCTCTTTTTCCTCTTCATCTAAGCATATCCTACCAACGCTCATCATGATATCCGACAGACTACAGTTGCTTTCCCACCTACCAATCGACATTCTGGTCCTCGTGCTGGATCAGCTCAACCCACATGATCTGGCAAATTTATGCCGCACCTCCCTGTGCCTTTACCGAGCCACGTTGCCTCACCTGTACAAACATCTCACCTTTACAGACAGCCAGCGCTCGTCCTCTCTGGCTCACCGCGCCGCCCGAAAGCACGGTGTCCTTGTCCGAATCCTCCGACTCACCATCCTTTTTCAGGGCTGTGCCGATATTGGCTGTGATCTGTGCCTCCACCAAGCGTCGGCAAAATCGCCCGGCCATGTGTGCTGGGCCGTTGCGAACCCAGGCGGTGGCCTCCCACCCGCGGCAAAGGAGCTGCTGCAAGGACGCCAAGAGCTACTCCCCCATCTCGAGCGCATCGAGATAGTATTCCCTGCCAAGAACAACCACGTACACATTGTGCCCAGCCATTTGCTCCACCATTCAGACCCAAGGTCTTTTATACGACTGGAGAACATGTGCATCGTCACTAGGGCCGTGACCAAGGCTTTGTCGCGCAACAAAACCATCGCCAAGTTGACGCTGGTCAACTATCCCCCCTTTTCTCCCTTTGGAACAGACGAAACCGATAGGCTTGCGTGGCAAAGACTGCTAGGTCAGGTGGCCGAGTTGGAACTGTCTTTGTTTGGCAGTCATGGAAGCGCTAGGAGTGGCATGATTGACTGGCTCAACCTCTGAGAGGCGTGGCCGACTGTCTATTCAGCAATGTAAAGTCGATCAGGCAGTTGTGAGTCTGTGCGTCGATGCAAGCCTCTGAGGAGCATAATAATCTTGGAGGCTTTGGTTCCTACGCAAGTACTTTCCGAGGAGATGGTGGCCCTCGCCTTTGCCAAGGCAAAAGGGTCATGCCAATTACTATGCAGAATGCAGAAGTGTCAGCTCGCTGATTAATAAGAGACTCGCAACCTGGGGTCAGCTTACAGACGGCATATTCTACTGCGGTCTTATTTCCTGAGTTTGCGGTGCAAAACAAAACGCCACTGCTCGAGGACAAAATCTAGATATTAGATTAGTTGGCGAGGCTTGGGTAATTTTCAAACCACTTTCGGATATTTTCATGGGCTCTCATCATGATAACCCTTTGGTTCGCTGTGACAAGTCGTGATGGTATGACGATAAATTGGTGACATGTTCCCTGTTGCATGGATACTGATTGACGCAGGTAAAAGCGTAGCCAGCTCAAATCTGTCCTGAATATTGCTTTTAAGAAAAGCATAAAAAAAAAAAGGTAAGCTTCGGATCAAGCCCAAGTTTGCTCCCAAACTCCCAAAGAGAAAAAGCAAAAAGAAGTTTGCCATATTGGTGGTACCGTAGTTGACTACGGCGGGAGTCGAACCCGCGTCTGCTGCTAACGGCATTGTGCAAGTGCACGATTGGAAGGCAGCAATAATGACCGTTATACCACGTAGCCGCTTTCATTGTGGGTTCGGCTTGTTGTGCAAATTATAACCACAATAATCTGTTCGCCCCACCCGTGCATATAATCAATCTTACCCCTCTACGCTCCTCATCATGCCGACTTCCATGCGTGCCTAGGTCAGGTAGGCAGGTAAGGTAACTCCATACTACCCAAAATTGCCAGGGTATTTCGTTGGATAATCTAGCTTCATCTGCGAACCGCACCAACTAGCGTCCGTTTCTCTACTACTGCCTTGAGCAGCATACGATCTTCAGCCTGGTCTAAATATACTAAGAACTACGTATAATGACGGAGAAAACACGGGAATCGCCTCACCTTTAGGCGCGTCAAAGGCGACAAAGGCCATTGGCTTCTTCTGGTTGGCTCCCTCGTACCAGGCGAGCTGCATATTGCCTCGTACTGCAACCCGTGATCTGCGAGGTGCTTACACTGACAAAAGGCCATCAATAAACAATATCGTGTTAGTCCACATTTCACAGCATTAGGTAGTATCTCGGTCAGGTTATTGCCCGAATGAGGCGTCATCGTATCGGCGAGTCCGCGACTTGCAGAGTGTCGGGATGATTCTGTGAGTCTATAAAAGATGCCGCCTTCCTGTGCTGAGACATGAACCAGACAAGAAGTCAACAGTCTCACAAGTAGGGTTCTCTGCCTTTTCTTTCTCAACAGTCCAGCCTTTTCCACTCCCAGAAAATCACATTTCTATCCTCCTCATTTTAACCACCATCAACATTCTCACCATGAAGTTCCTCGGTCTCACCTCCCTCCTGGCCCTCCCGCTGGCCATGGCTGCACCAGCCGCCGAGCTCGTCGCAGGCAACGTATGCAGATACCCGCGTCTCTCCTTGTTTCCATTTTGACGTGCATCTCGTCAATCGTAAAGAAAGTTACACCACAAATCTGACAGCCGTCCCGTGACTCCCCGAAACTATAGGTCTTCATCTGCACCCAGTCAGGCTGGGGTGGAGAATGCCGCAACCTCTTTGTCGGCGCGGCCACAGGCGACTGGAGGACACAATGCCAGCGTCTCCCGGAGACCTATGTCCGGAACATCGGCTCGGCGGGTCCCGACGCGGGCGCCCTCTGCCGGCTGTTTGAGTATGTTGACAAGCCCTTCAGTTCACGTGTAAATTGCGTGCCATGCCAGTTGCTCCTGACTGACTGGATCAAAAACTGGTCTGTAGCAACGACCATAGCGACTGCACCGGCTCCGGCCTTGCCATACTTTCCAAGCCTGGGAGCGACAACCTGGGAGCTGCGGGTCAGCAAGCTGTGTACATCTCGTGCGTCACTTGCACCAACTGCACCTAGAGGAAACGATCGGCTTAGTTCAGTCTAGGGCTGCAGGTATATTCGGTGTTTAATGCCACAGTCGTTGCTGGTTGGTGGAGCATGGTGAGCATGCAGTCGGTTGAGGCAACACAGCCCGAGTGGTTTGTGGTCAATTAATGTTTCCAATGGATCTATGGACCTGGCTTAATGAGTAGTCAGCTTTGTTAGATCGAATTCCAAGTAATGTCTTTTTCCTAAATTAGAAATGATCGTAGGCCCTTGACGGTTTCTGTGTTAGCTTTACTGGAGGCTATGTTTTGTTCTGGTGTACTGTACTGCGTGGTGATGATGATCCACAGCACTAGAAGTGGAGACGGATGGCGACTGCAGTATATTATAGTATATCCAGCTTGCTACAGAAGGCTTGAGATGCAAAACTGTGATATGGGTACCAGATATTTCAGTTATTCTAGTCTGGTAGTGTATTCCGGGCTCTAGCAGAGAAATGGCAGTGAATCTTCAGTCTACTTTTTGTAAGCCATTCAGTTATGGATCAACAAGAATTCCATGTCCATGTCAGAATTCCATATTTAGACTTGGCGGCCCTGAAGTGGTCAGCGTGGGCCCGGCATGACTAGAACAACAAGACAAGCAACTCACTCAAAATCTCAGCCATTTTGCGGTAGAAATGCATCAAATTAAAGCTATTGATTGTGTTGCTGTTCCTGATGATCCTGAGCAGAAAACGAAGCCGGAAAATCGACGTTGTGATCCTGAATTTGGTGTTCTCGCAGTACCGTAGCCTCCAAAACCGGCCTTCTTCCCTCTACCTCGTTCTGAGCCCTGTAAATATCCTTTATGCTTGCAAACCGATCTTGTTGACTCTTTTTGATTGCCTTACGCGGTACAGGCCTTGTATTTCTTCACTTCCTCGGCGAGGCGTGCGTTTTCGGCCTCAAGGCTAGCGACTTGAGTGGTCTGAAGATCCATCCCTTTGGCGATTTTGCGAAAAAACAGCGATAAATTTCGTTGAACTTCGCCAAACTGCTTTTGTATTTGCTGGGCCCCTACTCGTATATCCTGCGACGTTTTTGGGGTGTTGAAAACGATGGTATCGCCAACGGTATCGAGGGTAGAGAAGCCCACGGGTGGGCGATCGGTATCGACAACTCTTTCAGGTGTAGCCGTTCTGTTCGAAGAAAGCGGCCAGATCCCGGCTTTTTTGAAGCCTGCAGTCACATTCCGTTCAGAAATCCCTCGGTTCGAAGCCTGTTCGTATGCCTGCATAAACCTCTTCTTTTGCTCCGGTGCAATAGTATCCATATTAGCGAAAAACCTCGTGTTTTGACGATAGTATTCCTTCACAGCGCTGAATACCGATCCGTCGAGCGGTTGAGTAAGATGTGAGGAGTGAGGAGGTAAGTATTCGATTATAACGCGGTTGCAATAGGCGTTATACATGAATTCTGCTGACGTGTGCGTTGTATGCTCGTTAAGCACCAGTAACCGGTATTCTAACGGGTCTTCCGGCCTTGTTTCCGGTAGATAAACCTCGTTTAACCACCTGAGGGCGATTTCAGATGAACTCCAACCTGTTGGGGTTGAATCGAACTTCCAAGTCGGAAATGAAGCCGGAAACCACTGCCCTTGTAGCGTTGCGCCTTTCAGTATCACGATCGGAGTTAATCTTTTGCCTGTAGCGGTCACGGCTTCGATAACCGACGCCCAAGTTGAATCGTTTAAGCTTTTCATTTCAGCCTTAGATTGCAGGTAAGATCCCAACACCGTTCCCGCCTTCGTATCGCCTTGTTGAAACCCGTGTTCGTCCATATTCACGATATTCTGCTGACGGATTGAATAATGCTCGATAAAACGGCGATGCTGCGCCTGGAACTTGTGAATAGCTTCACCGGTAGCTTCTTCGGCTCTCGCTCCCTCTAACAAACGCCCAACTTTGGTGCGGATCGATGGGTGGCGCCGTAGGAAAGCCCTGAGCCAACGCCGGCCAAATACGTGTGTCCTTCGTTCGGCTGGAAGCATAAAAGAGGCGAATTCCTTAACGGTTTGGTGCGTCGGCGCCCTCCCTGCTTGTTCTTCGTTCTCAATCCAGCCACAAAGGAACGACTCCTGCTCTGGAGATAAGATCTGATACTGTTCATGGGCCTGTTGCCGGGTCACTCCTCCTTCAACGCGTCGTTTTAACGTGGATCGCGATACTGACCAGATCTTGGCGGCCTGCGCCTTAGGAACGCCAGCCTGCACCAAACTCACGGCCTCTGATAGGCGATACTCCATATCTGAAGACATCACGGCTTTTTTACGGCTTCAACGTTGTTGTGGGTATATATACGCGTCAAGTTTGTTGTTGTATTGATTGCAGCTACGATCGCATACGAATTTGGTGGGGTGCGTGCTGACCACTTCAGGGCCGCCCAGTCTAGTTGACCTTTGACGGGAGCAGCCGCATCGTGACGTCATCGGTTATCTCATTTGCTGAGCGCACCTGCCAGCTGCAATCCAAGATGAAGATGGAATAACTGAAGTAGAATGGTATGGGATGGGCAACGACCTCCTGCCTAACCTCCATTAGACTCGAAACCAAAACCGACTTTGATGGAATAGTCCAGCCACAGTATCGGCTCACGGACTCTGCAAAAGACGATTTTTTTCTGGAACCGGGGACAAGCGCAGCCTCGGCTCATCACAATGAACCATGCGCCGCGACTTTTGTCTGTTCGGCTGGCAGCGTTGCAGGTGACACGACCGACACCACATAAAATACCTCACAGAATACCACCACGCCCCCAACCTAATAACCTCCGAGGATTCTCATCAACCGTTGTACGATACCCCCGCAAAGAAGATGACGGGAATAAATACGCGTCGCGCGCTCGCGATCTCAACCAACAGGGCCTAGATGAGCAAGAGCAGGAAGTGGTCCTGAGAAAACACCAGATCGAGCGACCGTGGCACAGACGAGATGCCGACAAGCCACCTGCTGATCCCAAGGGTCATGAAAAGAATCGAGAGGAGCCATTGTCAAAAGGTAATCCAGCAGTCTCATATTCTATGTCTGGTTCTATTTGTAGTCTAGTCTAGATTGCTTCTAACCCATCTTGACTGCAAAACACAGGCAAGCTCTTGACAACGCCGACACGTCTTCTGAAACTCATCCTCCCCCTACCCGTATCGGTCGAAAAGAACAGTCAAAACAATGACTACAACGACCGCGACAGCAGCAGCAAGGACTTTGGCCGCTCGATATCATCCAACGACAAGATACAACCGCTCGCGCTACTCATTCACCCACAGCAGCCTTTGTCGTATGTAGAACGCCTAATACAAGCTGAGCTGCCACCTGTTGTGGAGAATGGTAAAGAGAAGATACCGAGCATATATTTCCGCGCTGAGGATACGGGCGACGCCGATAATGCGGCCGAGGGTCGTCCCAGGCACGCAAACAAGAAGGAAGACAAGACAAAGTCCCCACACGTCGCATCCTACTCCGGCCTAGGTCATGAGGCCGAGTCTCGCAGTGACGACGAGAAGCGCTGGGTACGGTGGAGCAGCAGCACCGAGATGGGTGACTTCATTCGTGACGCGGCGCGAGGCCGCGAGTTCGCCATCGAAGTTGAAGGCTACAACCTTTCGATGCACGTTGGAGTGCCTTCGTTCGCGGACCGCACCCACTACATGCGCAGCCGGCTCCGGCGCATGTCGAGGTCCATCGCCCGTCTGACAGACATTAAATCAGAGTGCGACAAGCTCGCACACCGGGGAGCGCATCGCCTGGCCCAGGGCGGCTTCGCCATGCTGAGCGCCTGGTGGGGCGTTGTCTACTACGTCACCTTCCACACCGAGGCTGGCTGGGACCTCGTGGAACCCATCACGTACTTGGCCGGACTGACGACCATCATGGGCGGGTACTTGTGGTTTCTGTACATCAGCCGGGACCTCTCGTACAAGGCGGCCATGAACATCACGGTTAGTCGACGTCGGGCGGCTTTGTACGAGGCGCGCGGGTTCGACGTTCCGAGGTGGGAGCGGCTGGTGCGCGAAGCCAACGCGTTGAGGGCCGAGATTGCGCATGTTGCCTCTGAATACGACGTCGACTGGGACGAGAAGGCGGATCTTGGTGGATCCGAGGAGGTAAAGGAAGTTCTAGAAGCGGAGCGGCACAAGCAGCGGAAGCGTAGCTCCGAGGACGGTGGCGACGAGGACGAGGGCGGAGACGCGAGCCCGAAGGACAAGAAGAGCAGCAAGACGGAGAAGCAGAAGAAGGCCGATTCCGGCAAGGATGAAAGGTAGGACCAGGCACAGAACGGCGATGGAAAAGATGGACGAGGCCGGGCCTGAGGGGCCTTGCATGTTGAGGTAGACCAGCAGGCTGTCGGTCATGGCGAGCGTCGAGAGGATGTACAATATCGGATCGGCTTTGAACTCGGCACGGCGGTTGCGGCGGGGCTGGGATTGATCGTCACCTGTGCCCTGTGATGCCTGGATTTTGCCCCAAGCCCAAAGGGAGGGGTTGCGCTTGGTCTGCAGCCGGGGTCGCTGGACAGAGCTTGATGATGACATGACGGTTGTTGAGGTTGTGCTTGGAGGTTTTGTCGATGGCATGTTGGCGATTTGCAAGCGTATTTACTGATTGATAACTGTTGGGACGCTTTAATCTTCATTCATCTTGGGGCTCTAGATATAGTTGTATTTGATAGTAGACGCAGTCGTGGGTAGCAGTTTGTTTTTAATTTACTGCTCATGCCATTGCTAAGAAGTAAGTGCAGGTGAAACTTTCTTATCAGCAGTCGAATGTCCGGTTCTCCAGGGCAACAAGCGGGTTTGAGTGGATCAAATGGGGGAGGATTGGCGAAGGGGGAATGCGTATTCGCGAGGCTTCTGTCTAATTCTAATTGGGAAAAGGAAAGTCATCTTTCTCTTCTACCATTTCAAATGCAGGCAGTGGAGGTCATCCATCTATTTCTAGACCGCCCAGGAACAGCGATGCGGATCCACCGGTTTTTTGGTTCGTCACCACTCACAGTCCCAGTCCCAGGTCATCCGAAGCAATTCACTACGTACATACTGTTTTGACGCGCCCGCTCCCAATTCCCCATGACGTCAATGCAGACATCTGCGGGCAGGGTTGAAGGGAGGGAGAGGTTTGAGTGGTTGGTTCATCGGCGATCAGAGATCAGGCCAAGGTTCAGCGGGTAGAAAATGAATCGATTATCTACAAGTATAGTATAGTATGTCGACTATTTTGAACAAAAGAGTTTTGTTGATGATTGATTGGCGTGTCAAACAAAGCTTGGAGAATTATTC